>VYZM01007354.1:11698-33105 GCA_013398915.1 Dromas ardeola
GTTTGTTGGGCAGAATGTTAAAGTCATATAGTAGTAAGAGTACTTAAAAAAAAAAAAAAAAACAAAAAAAAACAAAAAAAAAGAAGCAATGACAACATCTTGGAAGTTTTGTATCCCAAAAGAACACTAGAAGGGGAAACATGGTGTAGTAAATGAACAGATCTTCAACAGTGCTGAAGTAATGAATGAAGCTGTTGCAGCTTCAAGGTTCGCTGGCATCATGTGATCAGTCTAAGGAACTATATGAAAGTGACCAATACATAAATAGATTCCAAGATGCACATGTCTTTTATTGCACTTTCTATGGAGACATTAACAGAAGCATTTTTATGTGTTGTGCCAAGTTTGGGTGGAAATAGTCCCTGTTGTGGTGCATATGTGCCACTTGAAGCTGTCTTTCCTTTGTTCACCAATACTAAATTCGTCAAGTTAGAACTGAGTCAAAATTACGTCTCTATTTACATTTAGATTCTTTGAAACATTTACAGCTGTGATTAGTCTTTATTGTTGGGCATAGTCCTGCTCACATACAACAAGATTATTGAATACTTGTGTGTTTAAGGTACTAAATACAAAAAAAGGTTATTTGATTAATGCAAGGACTAAAAAATCTTTTAGAGGTTTTTACCACACATCTGATAATGATAACAGAAACATACACAGAACCAGCATGTGCTCTAAAATATTTATATTCACAAATGTATTGGCAAACTCAGATCCTTATTTAGTTTCTTTTTTTTCCCCCAATAAAATAAAAGAAAAAATTGCTTTTGACATTAAATTTCAGATTGTAGCCCTGATTAAATTAGAAATATAATATTCTTGCAACAAAATAACAAATAGGTGGGTCAAAGCATATTTAAAATTAGTTTTCTTTCCTATTGTTGAAAGAGTTCCTCAGTAATTCACTGAGGATACACTGGCTTACTGATCCACCAATGCAGAGTAAAATGCAACAGAAACAAAAGTCCACCTATGAAAATTCCTTTTCAGTTGCACAAAAGGACTGCAGCATTGACAGGTATGTATTCTCCATCAGCCAAATTTGGTAAGTGTTTTGTATGTGGTTATCGGGCTGGCTTCTATCTTATGAAAGAAACAAATATGAAGTTAAGGTTTATTATAAAGTTGCAGCTGTGCTTCTTTGGTAATCTGTATTTGTAGGCCTATCTCTAATTTGTAGCTCTATGTATCTATGGATTACCATTATAAACGTGGAATCACTCACTAGAGGATAGCTGTTCTAAGTATATCAATATGTATTTAAAAAACTTGAACTCATTGAGCATGACTTCAGTGCTAAAAGCACTGGGTCACTAAAAGGGTTTAATAGACTTAATTACTTCACTGTCCCAGAATTATGGGGTATTAATCCCTGGAAGAGAGTAAAAGGTACATGACTCTTTTTCCTATGCCATTGGTAAAAACTGAAAAATAGTTTCAGTGTGAGGGTCAAGTTGCAGTCAGTTGAAATTACTCTGAGTCTCCATTTCTGATTTTGAATGGAGGCTAAATTAGCTCCTTTTGTCAGATAGAACATGCTAACCTGCCACAGACACGGCCTGGAATAGTTCCCCAGGAGCAAAGTTAGTGCGGGACACAATGCCATATTGTCCAAAACTCTCCTTACACCAAGGAAAATGGGAGCTCGTAGCTAGTATTATGCCATGATATTATAATCTGGAAAGGTATTTATCAGTGTTGTATTGCAAATGTGACAAAACCAGGAAGGAGGTAAAAAAAAGTAGATGTACTCGAAAAAAGTACATATGCTAAGCAGTCACTACTGCAAGACTGTTATTTTACGACTACCTAAGAGCCTCCTCAAGCCCAATTATGTCTTGATTTTTGTTACCTGTTTTAGCTCTAATTTTGACAATTAGATTTCTCAGTAACAAAGTAAGTGCTCCAGAATTCACATGAAAAATTTCTGAAAGAATACACAGAGCATAGCAAAAACCCAAGTATCTTTGACTTCTCTGGTTTGCTCTCGAAAACTAAAAATTCTGCATTTAACAGGAAGCAGTCTACTGAGTGTCTCCCCAACACGTGGAACATCCAGGCATATATTTAAGCTATTCCTAGTGTATTTGACAAAAAGAAAGGTCAGACCCCAGCTGTAACCAGAGGGATGGTTTACGTGAAAAGGAGAAACCCTGCAAGCTCTCTAAAGGCAAATCTCCCACTGGTCTCAGGAACAGAAGATTTCTATATCTGACCTTACTATAACAGGTTCCACAATATGCTTGCATAAATCAAAGAGCTGTGTATATACCACGCTTCCCCCCTTCACTATTTATATTCACTTGGAATGAAAAATAGCTTACCACCTGCCTCATTTCTATCACAATGTAACAGGCCACAGAGTTAACACCCTTCTGATACGAATGGCAGAATAAAATCACAAAAACGGTCACTCTTACACAACCAAGACATCTGGCACCTCACTTGGAACTCTTCCCTAAGAAATACAAACATCTCATAAATATATGGAAATATGTTATTTCAAGTAGGTATATTATGTGTAACTAAAAACCAGGTGCGGCACACTTCCATTTCAAGCTTACATGTAGTAAAATTATGGAACCGTGTAGAGAAGAGTATAAGGATTTAATAGTCTATCAAAGTTTTAAAGGGAATTTATAGGAACAATGGAGCTTTGCTGACCACACAGAGTCTCTCTATAAAACATGACTTTGTTCCAGCACACAGAAGAGCATGGGACTTCTCCCTCAGAAAAATAAACGGCTAAGAAAGGAGAAAGAAAATTACATTAGGCAGCACAGCCAGATTAAAGAATTGGAGTAAATTTGGTATCTGGAAGTAGAAACAGCTTCAGAATAAGCTTAAAATCCCTGTTTTCAGGTGAATGAATAACAACTTTTGGTCTGATTAGATGCAATGAATTATTAGAAAACCCCGGGAATCTTTTGACAATTATTGCAAACGCAGCAAATCCGTGGGTTGAACTGAAGGGAAGTGCAGTGAGGACGAAAAGAAATCAGATCTTGGGCCAGGCAAAAAGACAAAGGGGAAAAAAAACCCATACAGCCTCAATGACAGCAGAGGGCGGTAGTAAAAAATAATATTATTGAGGTCATATAAAAATAGACCAAAGAACATTTCATGCCATTTGCTGCCTGAAACTAATAAACATCCATGTGCTGCCTAAATTTGCTATTTAAGTTTCACTACTTTTCTGGTTTGAAGTGAAGCAAAACTGGACATAATATTCTAAGTGGCTTTAATTGAACTAAATCACACAAGTTTAAGGTGTTTCATAAAGTGAATTCCAAAAGATAAACAAAATTTTATTCATTAATGCATTTGTGACATACAGCAATGTTGATAAGTTGAAAAATAATACTTGGTTAATTGAAATTAATTTGAAAGCCTTGGTTATCTTGTCAACAAGAGGTAACATAAAATATCTCCGTATCAGCTACATGCATCTTTAGCAGTCATTAAAGAAGGACTAACAACTGAATAAGCTACGAAGAGCTGGCTGATTTGTTACCTTTGTGGTGATCCCATATTGAGATTTCCCGATGGAGCAGAGGCAGAAATGTTGATTCTGCCTATTGTTATATTTGCTTAGCAGATTAACAGAGGTATTTGGTTTCTGGGGCAGTTAGTGAGGCATGGTTCTTCTTCCAATTGAGATTAATTAGATCAGTGGGAATTTAAAATGAGCAGAGACTGCATCATCAGGGCCAAAACCCACTGCTCGCTTATTTTGTGTTAGGGTTGTTCCATTCAAATTGCAGTTTGTCCAAATTATTAGTACTTTCCATTACTTCTGAGGAAATCTATTTCACAACGTAATCAATGTGATTACCAGGAAATTTTCCTCAAAAAATAAGTTCAGCCCCAATTAGTGATAGACTGTTTTAAAAAGCTTCTATTTTGAATAGATGAGGGTTCAATGCTGATTTGAACTCTACCAGGCAGTACAATTAACTTTCTTTCAAATTAGTTTTCTCATTAGCATTACTGTGCCATTGAAAAAGGAGTCTGTTAAAGTTTAACAAATACAATAACAAATAAACTGAAAATAAAAAGACTTAAGCCAAAGATGGATGATGTCTAAACATTAAATACTGACATGTTGGCACTTGGCATGCAGGAGCTCCATCTGCCTTCCAGTTTTTGGTACTGCTGCAGAAGCCAGAGTTTTCAGTAAAAGGTTTATGGAAGGGAAGTTAGCAGTACTGTGATGAGTCACTGTAACTTTATTCCACTCAAGTAAGACAGTTGTGTCCCTACCTCAAAATTACTAACTGGAAGTTAGGAAAAACCTCCTAAGAAGAGCCAGGGCTTTCTGGAGAATGGATTCTTTCTACATCAGTAAAACCAGACCATTTCAGTGAGTTTATTTCTTCCTGGTATGAGACATAAATCAATGAATGTCTGTGTAATGCAAAAAAACATCCTATGAAAATAATAGATCCTAAATTGTTGAAATTTATACCAATTGAGTTCCTGTATCATTGTGTATATGAAAGCTGTATATACTGAAAATGCATTGTGTAAGACATTATAAAGTGAAAACGAGGGTAAGCAGAATGAATATATTTGAAATTCTAGAAGAAAGAATGCAAACTGAAAATATTCTTAATAGTAACAATCACACCATAGCATATATTGTCTCTCCAGTAAAGTAGGAAAGTATGCTTCTTAAATTCTCAGTTTGTGTAATCTGGTGATGACACAAGGCCCTCAGCTCTTGTTAGAAGAAAAATGTAAGTCAGTAGTCCTCACAGATGAGGGAGAAAGCTACTCTCAGCATCTGCAAGAGCAGAAAAATGAAATTGTGTTCTCAACTGCATGAGAAATTTCAAAATTCTAGGCAAGGTTACATTTTCTAGGGATAAGCAGAAAACAAAAGGACAGCATACAAGTGGTATCCACAGCACTGGTGGAAAAGCTTCATCCAGGATTATTAGGGAGAACCTTAGGGTGTTTAGAATTTATATCCAAAAGCTCAGTAAGACATTTTGGATCTCCTAGTACTGTGAAACTGAGCGCTGGGAATCTTGTCACAAAGACCTCAATAAAAATAATTTCTTCGTGTGTCATTTGGCAAAACAAAAGAAAATGGTTGCATAAAGCTTTGCTATACAAAGATATTTCCAATTGCATCTTCACAAAGTTGTTAGCCTCAAATAGTTACCTTGTGTAATGAATCTGGTAACGTATCACCACCTCTTTTTATTCACACTACATTCATCTGGCTTGCATAGGTTTGGCACAAACAAGGCATCACCAGTGGAGCTGTGCCTATTTGCTCCAGTTACTGTATTTGTTCCAGTAAACCAACTGATGAAGGTGAGTCTTCAAGACACTGGCAACTGCAAACTACTTAAATAGATATATGTCTTCAAAATTGCACTTCAAAACAAGTTTTATTAGTTTCTTTATGTACGCAGCAATAAGATCAGTCATCCTTCTGAGCAAGATGTAAATTTCAAGCCCCTCTGTTCCTTGCTCTCACAAGCACAAAATTAAGAATTAGACTACAGAAAGAGTAAAAATCCACTTAGCAAAGGGCATCCCACAAGTCTCACTTATTAGATGGGAATGACTTGGCAATCATGAGGCAAGCACTCTCCTTAACGGAAGATCGGATTCCAATGTCCTCTGCTCTGCTCATCATTTTTAGCCTTGTGACTACACAGGCAAGACTGCACACCTGTGCTGTGCAGGATCAGAGCTTCAGAGATCAGCTTTCACATCTTAGAGCACAGCACATTTTAGAAGCACTGCACAGAATTTGATGACAAAAGCCTGGGAGATCATGATGGCATTGGTCAAGGGAGGGGAGGGAAATCAGACCGAGAATGAATGAGTGTGATGATTGCAGGCTACGCAAGACAATAATTAGAGAATCCCGAGTGATTGCTTCAGGAGGGAAGACACAAGACAAAGTGATGTGTGAACACTCAAATCACATTAGAAAGTCTTGTGGATATCATAAAGCTATGAGGTAACTGGCATTTACCTCTATATAGCTGGTATAAACCTGATACAGGTCTGGAACAAGCAAGAAAAATGTAATACAGTTGAGGTGGGTGAGGATGTTTGTTTGCCTTAGCAAAGAACAGCTCATCTGATTATACAAACTTCTACCAATTGAAAAAGAGTCTGAAGGGAATCATATACATTACTCCATTAACAGTTGGGAGGAGACATTTTAAATACTGGTAGTAGGAACCCTCTCACTCAGAAAACAAAGGAGAGATTAAAAAAAAGACTTTCAAATCCTCAGTTTTAAAACTCCCCACTGAAATACTGACAGCCCCAGTACTTTATATATATTATTAACATCTTCAATAGTTTCAGTGATCCTAAACTGCTCATGCAGTTTATGCTGAATCCATGTGTACAGTATGTTTTACAACCACTGAAGGCACACCCTGAAAGCTGAATTTGTTTCGTGACAGAGCAGAACCAAAGACATTTTAGCATTGCTCTGATCTCTGTAGCCCCTTTGTTGGCATGAGCAGAAAAGAAAAAACAAAAATTTGCTCTCAAAAATATCAGAATGCAATAGTCTTATCTCCTCCCTGTTAACTGTCTCAAAAAAATCCCCAATCAAAAAACCAAAACCATTAAAACTAAAGTGTAAAGAAACACATTAAGTATCCTGGCTCTGTTAAGAGCACGTCTTCCCAAGAAAAAAATCTTTCCTATCTGTACTTTATTAAAAGAAGGCAGGAACACAGTTTCTGTCCTGATCAATGACTTAATATTCTGGAGAACATTTGGTTTGACACATCATTGAATTCCCTCTGAGGAATGTGTTGCTAACTGTGCTCATATTTAGCTTCTACTTTGTTGTGAAGTATGCTTAATTTCTAATTTCTCAGATATTTTTAATGTGGGACTGAAGCAACATTAAGATGCGTGATGTAGTTGCTGTTTTTAAAACCATGGTGGTATACAAGCTGGCCACTTCCTGGAATTTGACATCCAGCTGACAAAAACAGAGAAGTACTATCCACTACAGTAAGAAAAAAACCTATGCAGTATGATATGATAAATATGGAGGATGTTGAACTTTGAAGGGTAAATTATTTAATCTCAAATTATTTCAACAAAATCCAATCTATTTATTGAAAAAAATGACCCCAAAAAGACTGCAAGTGGTAAGTAAGACTGAGCAAGTATACTTGTCAAAATCAATAATTGCCTTTCAAGTGTAGGAAAATGACAAATGAGCAATTAAAGATTGCTATTCTTTATTTAGAACTGAAAAAGAGAGGAATGAGTCTGCAAGAAAAAATCTTAAGCTTTTTCCGCATGTTGCTTTGCTTCAGGTGAAAGCTGTGAATATATAGGAGAGAAGAAATGCCTTCTGCAAGGTATTCATCTTCTATTCTTGGCTCCCCTGGAGACCTGCTATATGAATCTTGTTAAGACGAGTTTATGTTAATTAGCCTGTGGGAACCAGGAAGAGGATTTCTCTGGCTGGGATTCCTTTTTTAGGCAGCTGGTACAGCTAATCTTCAGCAAAGAACTTTTAATACCCAGTAATGTTAAATATTCTGAGTATGAGGGAACTTGCTGTCATTGCAGGATTTATGTATTGCATCATTGCAACATGTGGGAATACACATGGATTTAAAACTAAAATCAGGTGAACAGCATGAAGAGAGCTTCCATGATTCCCTTACCTGTTTCAACAGGTCAACCATCACGGGTAAAAATGGTCATGATGGGCAGGTTGGGGGTGTAGGCAGGATTGCTTAAATGTCTCCAGTCTGCTGTTAACAAAGAAATAAAACATAGTGTTAGCTGCACTTAAATTTGTCTGGGAAGATGTTTTTTGGTCACCACAACTTTTACCTGCCAATGACATTCTCCTTCAAGAGCTGTCAAGAAGATATAACTGTTGCTCAAACCAGGAACTGTGTACACACCAGGAAAGACAAGCTGACCCTACGTGTTGCCCCAGGTAGACCTACGGGGAGGGAAAGACACACACATAACCCCCCCAGTCCCCACAGCCATCCGGACCCTCACACGCCTCCTCGGCCACAGCAGGGGGCGGGGGAGGCGCTGAGGCGGGGCGCCCTCCCATTGGCTGAAAGAGGCGCGGGCACAAGCCAAGGAGAGGGAAGAGCTTGTGATTGGGTGGGGGGCGACGGACTGCCTTGTGATTGGGTGAGAAGCGGGGAGGGGGCGGTGCTGTGGCGGGAGGCGGGGCAGGGCGGTGCCGCGGCGGGGCGGTGTCTCGCGAGAGTCCTGTGGCGGCGGTGGTCTCGCGCGGCTGCGGCCCGCCCCGCCCCCGGCTGCTTGGGCTGGCGGCGGCGCCCGACGGACCCCTTCGCGGTCGGTCGCCGCTCCGCGCTGCGGCGGCGCCGGTGAGTGACTCTTCCCCTGGCGGGCTGGGAGCGGGACAGGGTCTGGGTGTGTGTGCGGGTGCTTCCCCCCTGCTCTGCTCTCTCTGTGAGGGGGTGTTGAGCCTTCGCCGGCTCCCCTTCAGCCGTGGGGGCGGCCTCCCGCCGCCGTCACAGGCCTCCGCCTCTGGCGGCTCCCCCACAGCCGGGACAGGCCGGTTCCCACGCACCCGCCCGTGACAGACCGGCCCTCCCCAGTNCACGCACCCGCCCGTGACAGACCGGCCTTCCCCAGTTCCCTGGGCCGCAGGAGCAGCGGGGGCGGGGGCGGTGGCTCCGTGCAGCCCCCCCTCACAGCCTCCCCTCACAGCCTTCTCCTCTCCTGCCCCGCGGCTCCTCCGAGTTTTCACCCGTGCCTGTCCGGTCTTTCCCCCCGAGCAGTCCCACTCGGCCGGGGGTCTGCGAGTCACCTGGGCCTCCCGGTGTCAGCCCATCGCACACCTTCGCCTGTCCTGACCTCCCTGTCCTGTGCTCGGGGAGGCTTATTTCTGTCTTTTCCATCCTCCGTGAAACGGCGGCTTTCTCCCCTGAGTGACCTGACTCCTCACAGGGAATCACTGTGTATTTATTATCCGTCCTCATCCTCCCTTTTTACCTTCCTTAAAGACCCTGATTGTGTCTTCCTTTTTGGCATTCCTTTTTCCTTCATCTTTGGAAAAAGATCATTTACAGCGAAAAAGTTTGGCTTGTGGTGGGAGGGAGTAGGAGGGTTTTCCTTTGAAGTAGGAGCCAAAATAGCGTACGTTATAGCTGGACTTTGCATTTGTGGGTCTGCATGTCTGTGTATTCATGTGAGCCATGGCTAAACGTGGTCCAGTTGGTATGTGGAGTCACAACTCTGAAGAGCAGCTTGTGATTGCAGAACACCTAAAAAGCATCTCTGGGCAAATTGGAAGGCTGTTGGATATTTATGTATGTGTTTTGTGACTTCACAGCTTTTCATTTAAAAAAAAATATTTCAGGGAAAGATGAGCTTTCCTTTATAATTTCTTACATTGTAGCAGTAAATGCTCAAATGCTCTCAGCCTATGCACATTAAAAAGTCTAATGCTTTTTCCTGAATTATTGTAATGCCAATCACAGATGTGGAGTTTGGAGTGGTAATGATTTCATTTTCTTTATCTGCTGAAATAAGGGAGCTTTAATGCTGCTGGTGCCAAGGGCCAGCAGTGTGTGTACCCTGTCTCCTTAAAATAGCTAATGAAGGCAACTGTTAGAGCCATGGTTCTTCTCATACCAATACTGTTTAACCAAAGTTAGATGGATACTTTCTAATCTTATATAGGATTCTCAACAGGGTAATCATTTGCTTGCAGAATTGTTCTTAGCATGGCTTCAATTGTGGATAACTCAACACTAGAAAAGGTGTGCAAGTTATCACATCTAAGTTGTGATTAATTGTGTTTGTGGGACTCCAAGAAAATAAATGCTGTATTCTTCCAGAAAGACATAGGTCACTGGTAAAAACTGCTTATCTGCAAATCAAGGGAATTACTGAAACTGAGAAAGTAGCTTGATTTATATGTATGGTCCAGTTACCAGTCTTCAGCTGGGTAGGAAGCTTTGTTTACAACTACTATATAATCAGATAGGATTCATGATTGTAACTCAGTACCTTCAGTTCCATTATCTATTAGGATTAGAAATCCTTCAGTAAAGGAATGAACTAAAATAGAAAATGTTATTGGTGGAAAGCAGTTACAATTCCTTGTGACTAGAATTTTGGTTATATATAGAGAAATAAGCTAAATAAAGTCTGGTTTCAGAGACAAGTTATTTTTTGTCTTAATGCCGCTGTTTTCTGGTTTTGAAATTGTCAGTTAAAGATTGACACTTAGTTCTTCCTGGTTTTATTTTTAGTAAACAGAGCTGAAAATCTGCTGTCACATTTAGCTCTTTATAAATTTTCTTGCTGTAAGTTTAATATTTCTCGTATAGTTGTTTATTATTTTAAAATGGCCTTACTGGATGTCCATCCCCAATACCTTTTCCAACTGATAAATTCTTCTGGTAGTTTTGTATGGGAAAGCTTAACAAAATCTCATTGCCTTTTGTCATTCTGGCTTAAAAGCTATTGTAAGGGTGTTTTAGGCATCTGAGAATAAGAAGTCCTCTAATAAATTGTGCATTTTTCTTATTTGTGGATTCTTATTTTAGCACACTTCACAGAATAAATATAGGATATCAATAATGGTTAGTAGAGGGAGGTTTCTTTTTCTTTTCTTGTGGTGGCAACTTTGACAAAATTATCTGAAAGGTCCATCGAAAATGGATGGGAAAAAAAAAAAAAAGCATTACATATACCTTAAGATCTTGTTATTGCCAGTCTGATAACATGCTAAAACTTCATCCAGAAGGTAGTCAAAGACTTGCTTCTAATATATCTTATGGTGTGGATGTTCTGGATAATACAAATTATCAGGTAATATGTAATAACTAACTCTTTCCACAAAAGAATGCATGGCATACACCTTGATAGTGTCTCTTTTTTTCTCTTTTTATCTCCTAGAAATGGGTGTGCTTTCAGAAGATGCGATGCACTAGATGTGGTGCTTGGAACAGGATTAGTCATGGCATCAGAACTATGTAAAACAATCTCTGAGGCAAAGCTGGAAAGGCACAAGAACTTGTTCTTAAATTACCGAAATCTCCATCATTTTCCTTTGGAGTTACTGAAAGATGAGGGGCTGCAGTACTTGGAGAGACTTTATATGAAAAGAAATTCCCTGACCACATTGGTACGACAACCTCTTTATTGTAATGTTTACTGTCTGTGTGTTTAGGAATTCTGATTTTTGGAACAGAAAAAACAAGATAATTTAAAAAAAAGCGACCACCATATAGCAAACCTGATCCTGAACGATGTCATCCTTTGTGAAATACGAGTATTTCGTTGTATTATGTTTGAACTTGCATAGGTAATGTAGAGAATAATAAATGAAAGTTTATGACACTTTATGGTTACACTTTTGAAGCTCTGTGAAGATCTGCTGGGAGTTTTCTTGTGAGGTTTGTTGTTTTGGGTGTTTTTTTAACTGCTATAAATCTTGCTCATGTCAGTGATCAGGCCTTTGTACTGTCAGGTAATACTATGCAGTCTAGTCTACATTCCTTCATTAGGCTAAACAACTTTTACCTTGGTGTGTGCCATATTTTAAAGGCATCATCAATCCCAGGGTCTAATTCAAAGCTTGCTGTTAAGATGCCAGTAAAAACTTGTGACTATGGGCTGCTGTTGATAGGAGAAGACACAGTTAATTTCAAGGTTGTGTGATTTTTTTCTGTTGTGGTTCTTCCTGTTTTGTTGTTTTTCCCTGAACTTTAAAATTCTCACCATGAATGAATGTTGTGACCTCAGAATTCAGTGTGGGGTAGTTAAATAACTGTGTGAGACATTCTGAGCTGGTAAGACTCTCTATATAGAGAGTCAAAACTTGCCACTGTTAATAGGCTCAAGTCTCCAAATAATTCATTTTTTTGGGTTTTGTTTTGTTTTTTTTTTTTTTCTTGGGCTCTTCTATGGCATGATAATAAAATAATAGGCAGGGCAGAGGAGGTGGAGGGCCTGACTACTTAAAAGTCACCAAAACTGTATATTTTTCAGTGCTTCCTAGAAAAAGTCCAGTACTCCAGTTTAAGGAATAGTGTTTAAAGCTCTGACAATGATACATTAGAAGTCCTCAATAAAGGTTTCACTTCATGGGCCAAACGATGAAAAGATTCTGAAGATCTTATGCCTTTTCCTCATCTTGAATGAGTCACTTAAGTTTGTATGTACTGTAGAGAATTATTTTAGCACTTGATGTTTTTAGGTAAGTCCTTTGCTTAATAATTTAATGGGAGGATAGGATTCATGGTTACAAATTAAAGCTGCTTTAAAAATTAACCAAAGACTGTAAACAGTTCTGCTTTGACACTTTGTGAAATTCAGTGATTATTTAGTGGTGTAAGGAAGGTTCATGAAGTTTGCACTGCTCAAAAGATGAAACAATATTAAAAGAGTTTTGCATATTATTTTTCTGCATGTATGTTAGATCCTAGTTTTGTTTTGTTTTTTTTTTTAAAAGCAATTATAAAATAGAAACCAAAACAAGTCTCACAAATAACAGTTTAGTTCCGTTTTCCTCTCCGTATCTATTAATACTACCAGCCAATAGATTTGTAAAATGGCATAAGAGTAATTACACATGGTTACTGTCAACAGAAGATGTATCAAATGAGGGAGGCAGCTCTTGCCCAACACTGTTTGAAACTGAGGCCTGGGATCAAGGAACTGAAACAATACTTAAAATGTAGATCATACCTAGGCAAAACGATTTGCAAACAGTGTGAAGCAGAGCATTAGGATTCAAAATGATCAGGATAACTTGCTCATAATGTGACTTGGTGGAGCCTCTTTCAAGTGCATAGCACTATAGCTAGGAACTAGGCAAACAAAATTGGGTCTTATTCACTGAGCATCTGTTCAGCAGGATAGATGTTGGAAGTTGTAGTGGACCAAAATAGATCAAGTCAGCAGCGTGTTACAAAAAAAGGCAGATGTCTTTTTGGAACATAGAAAGTTTCATAATCTCCATTAAAAGCAGAAGGAAATAATTATTGGATACTGTTAAAGCATAAGCTGGAGCAAAGATTGAGTGGAGTTTCATGCTTACGAACAACCTAGGTAGATTGGAAAGAAGCTAGAAAGCAGCAACAAGGGATTTTGAGGGAACATGCCCAGTGAGAGAAGGTTGAGAGATTTAGGTTAATTCCTTTTGGAAAAAGAGAAGACAGAGAAGAAAAATGTAGAAGAGGAGGAATAGGGGAGAGCAGAAATCATCACTATTTTTAGAAAGCAGTATTTTCATAATGATTTTTTTTTAGTGTCCACTGCTGGCAGGACAAGTAACGTTCTCAATTCCATAAAGAGGTAGTAAGTTAGTTCTATTGTGGGAGTGGGGAGGGGATTCTCATCTGAGAATAGTTAAAACCAGATAGATTATTGAAGGAAGATATCTCTTTCAGCCTTGTGCTCCTTTGATTCTATGCAAGGTGATAAGCGTTAGCTCAGCAATACGTACTTTAAATTGCATGTGGATTATTAGCAATCATCAAAACTAAATCTGCACCATGTTTCTTTAAAGTTAGGTGGTCCTTTTGTCCCACCAGTTCATTCCTTCAGAGTTCTGAAAAATGTTGACTAAATCAGCATTTGTTTTTCTTTGCTCTTCTAAAATGAGCCTAGTCCTTGACAGATGGCTCCTATGAAAATGTCTGGAATAGTTATGCTGACAGAATTTATATATACTTTGCCTAAGAAATATTTCATTTTTGTCTTCATTGGCAAGGTGGAAATGGTAGAGGGCTACTACATAATGAATGGATCAAGAAGTTATATAGCACACATGTCTCAGCATCAAGTTTTCCAACTTCTCCTGTTGTAGCCTTCCAGTAATCCTATTTCCCCATCTATTAAAAGGAAATACATGTTTGCCTTGATGGCACTGTCAGAAACATGATCTAGCCATAGCAAAGAACAATTGGTCTTAATTTACTAACTCAGAATACGCAGTGCTGTCCTGTTCAGACAAAACAGCAGGTTTGCTTTTTGAAAAATGTCCAGTGGGTGTGAGGGCGAGGCAAGCTTCACTAAACTGGTGGCAGAATTGATGATTCATTATCATCACTGTTTGTTGTCATGTCACCAATAGAGACCAGAGTTAGTTTTACCTCTCAACTGATGGATCATGAATAGGGTTTTTTTTAACTTAATTTCATTGTAGGATGCTGTATTGAACAACTTTGACTCAGACCCATTGTTACTGTGGCACTCAAGAAGATCAACAGAATTTCTATTATAGACTTGCTAAACTGTAAAGTTATTTCTCTCCTGAGTTTAGCTCTGTTACAATATGAAGTTAAAGCAGGAATAAAAGTATAACCTTCATGTATAATGTGAAAATAGTTTGTGATTCAGGTTAGTATCCTTATTCTAATAAACGATGTAGGATGACAGTGAATTTGTTTTTTCACATTCACTCTTAATTTTTTAAATTAAAGCTTGAATTTTTTGTTCTTGAGCATGTTGCAACCTTTGCATATTTTCCCAGCTTAAGCTTTTCTCTTTGACCAAATAAAATTCTGTATCAAGTAGATAGCTGTACTGTAGCAAACCTTCCAGTAGGTGGCAACAATTGATTAGTTATTTTGGGTTTTGGTATAAGGGATTCATTTATTGACCCATCATTTGCTGCTCCATCGTCCATTCGAGGCTCAATACAAACTATTTTTTGTACTCAGATCTAGGATGTGGCATGTTTGTTACATAAGATTATTATGGCATTACTTTTTCGGGTTAGCATATTTCTTCATAATAAACTTATAAACACAGAGTTAAGTATTTTAGGTAGTAATATACCTTAAATTTACATGACAGTGAAAATTGCTAGGTTTTTTTTAACAGAAAATTGACCATATGATCGAGCTGCTTTTAAAATTCATTTGTTTCTGCGTATATGTATATTGTAAAAAATTTTTTTCAATAAAACATATCTATGTTTAAGGTAGATTTCTTAAGCAATAAAACTGTCTTAACCTTGAATAAGTTTGAGTACGGTAACCAACTTGACATCTGAAACTTGTGAAGCCGATTTTGTGATGTATGTTAATGGTTATAAATGCCATCAAGAAACAGAATTGCAGCTAGGGATCAGTTAGCAGTTAGAAAATTATATGCATGTTAATATGTAAATACGGAAATCTAGTTTGATGGATTCAGCACTTCTGGCTTGGTGGTAATTGATTAAGCTACACAGTTTGTAGGTCATTTCCCAGTTTAGCAGCATTACAAAATAAAATACGTTATGGTTAAACATCTTGTATAGTTCTTGTTCTGCTTTAAGTCTGTAAGGGCTGCAGCTTCTTAGCTGTCTCTTAGCTTCAACTAACTCAATTATTTGAATTTATTTTCAAAAGTAAGGTTTTGGTTATCCATCTTTTCAGTCTCAGAAGTCTGACTACCATTGATTGAGGACATGTTAATGTCACTTCTAGGCTGTAGTTCTGTTTCAGTAGTGAATTGCTCACCCTTGATATATCCCAGATTGCAGTGATGGAGAACGTGTGGGGATGTGGAGATAGGGTATTGCATGCAAGCTCCTTGTTACCATTTCTTCTGTGACTAGCTGCTGACATGCCTTAGTACGGCTATTAAAATGAGTTGGGTACACAATATGTGTGTGTCTGTTTTTTATTTTGAAACCTAAAAAATCTCTAACTCTTTTTCAGCCAGAAAACCTTGCACAGAAGCTTCCAAACCTCGTGGAATTGTGAGTGTGTGTAGGAGTTCTAATATATTTTTATTATGCTGATCCATTTTATCTTAAAATAATTCTAGAATGTATTGCTTGCACATAATCTACCTCTTAAGTGTGAAGGGTTTTCTTGGAGGGCAAGAAAGGGTAATTTTCTGTTGGGATTTTGGGTTTTCTTGTTTATTTAAATGAGGTATATCCAGATTTATTCAGTCCCATGTTAATTTTTTAAATAATTTATTGTTTATTTTATATCAAGAACTATTACACAAACGCCTACACTGCTAAGGGAAAAAATACATACCCCCCCCAACTCCTGTGTAGACTGTTGTCACCCTGATAAAGCACTGGAACCTCCAAATTCAATGGTCAGATGGTTGTGACAGAGCCAGAGTAACAGCCCATCCCTAGTTGCTCACTTTCACTCCAGCTACCAGGGGTATTATGATCTCAGTCTTGTTGATTGTAGTAATAAGTTTTTTTGGAACTAAGTCACAGATTGTCAAATAGGAGCAGGAATGAGCAAGTAGGGGTAATAACTAATGATAATTGCTGTAGGCAGAGTAGTTTATCCAGTCTTGTCCAAAGAATGTATGCCACATGAACTGTATTATTTTGGCAATTAATTTTAAACTGTAAGCCCCTGAGTCAATGTTTTCTTCCCTCCCTTTTTCTTGTAAGGTTATGATTTCCTTGTATGGTAGGATTGGCAGCAGGAGGTTTAAAAGGGACATCCTCTTTTCCTCCTGTAACATGTTTGGCTCCCTTTCAGTTGAGTAAGTGATGGACCATTGATTCTGTTTATTTAATGGAAAGCTCCAAACAGGAGGAGGTGTATATCTGAGTAGTCTAATGCATTCAGCTGTCTGATCTTGTCATCTTAATTTGGCCCTTGAAACCACACCTTTCTGGTACACGCGACCACAGTATAATTGAACTGTTTTGTAGGTCATTGCAGTCTCCAACTTCCTTAAGAGACAGTCTTGTTTCATCATGCCTGAGTCTTGAGAGTATGTTTATGCTCTGAAGCAGTAAAATAAATATTTTTGTATTTGATATACTTAGTATTTAATGGTTTGCCATGGGGCACCAGGAAATCTCTGTGTTATCTGATGGTGCCTTTAGGAAAACCTGTATAAATTACAGTTTAAAATAATTTCTTACAAACACTGAATTGTAGGAGTCAAACTTAATTATTTGGGGTTCAGCAAGCTTAGTTGTACCACCATTATCCCACACATTCTGGAGGTCTTGAGAGAACGGCAGAGATCTTGACTTGTACTATTAGAGCTACACAAACCACAAGTTTTGATCAGACAATAAGAGGTGTTTTGTTGACAGACCATAAAATAATTATTTAAAGAATAATTTGTTATGGTAGCTTTAAATTTTGAGAGACAAACTTAACTGATTTCCTTTCATTTTCCTGAAAGTTACATCCTTAACAATTTCACTATATGTTTTGAAAAACTTCACTATTGTTTGTGTTTCTTTGTATATCATATCCCTCATGCTGGGATACTAGGTGTAGATCCTTGCAATACACACTTTCTAGCTTGAGTGAAATAGTTCACAAGTACTTTCAGGAGCTGTAGCTGTAATGAGTAGGAGAATTCTCAACCTGAGGTTATATGTAACGATTTCTACAAACATATCTGCTATCCTTATGTTTGTTACATTTTTAGTAAACTTTAAATGTCTGCAGTTTTTAAAGAAAAAGAGAAGGCTTAGTTATTCCATGCAGCTGAAATGTTCATATGTCTTTTTCCTTGTGTTACGTCTATCTCCCCGAAAAGACAGGCTCCTACTTTTGGAAATGCTGTTTGAATAGAATGGGGAAAAAATATGCTGTGCAAATAATTCCCATGTGTGCCTAGGCGATTGGATATTGTGTACTCAGTATACCTTTACAATTAGATACCAATATTTGAAAATTTTGTTCATTTAATTTTATGTTACTAGTAGTACTGCAAGTGGTCCAGCAGAGGGCGATGAATATTCTTAGTTTGAGATCTAGCCACGCTCACTACCTACCTAAATGACCATGTGCAAGATTGAGTTTTTCTTTTGAAAAATGTACTCTAGGTTTGAAAAACCCACTTGCAGTGAGTAGATCATGTGCTTGTTTCTTTAGTCAGTAAAGGTGTAAGGGTTTACGTGCAGGGGAAGATGTTCGTAATTGTATAACTTGTGTGGGTTTGGGCTTTTTTTCTTTTCTTAGCCAGCATTTAGTGTGGGATAACCTGGTCATCAAATATGGTTCATTTTGGTTATTCTGTCTACTTTATTCTTTTTCCTTTTTGTTTTCTTCTAAGGACTTTCAAAACTAGAGCCCATTATTATTATTGTAATTGTGAATGTTGTGTTTTAAATAATTGTGTGTCATTCTCTTTTATTTTTCTGTTTGTCATTTAATAGTCTAAGTGAAACTTAAGTACCTATCCATTGCCAGTTTATACAGTTTCCACAGCTTTTGTGGTCATAGAGAGGAATGGCTTTGAGGGTGTTCTTGCAGTCTGAAATTAGGTATTTTGCAAACTGATTATGTAGCAGAAGTCCTTGAGGGTAACAGGTGGTGTCCTCTGCTTTTTTTCTCCCCCCCCCAGGTACCTTCATTCAAATAACATAGTTGTTGTACCTGAAGGTAAGTAATCTACCAGCTCACAATAAGTGGCAGGAATCATAAAATATTAATTTTTCTTTTTTGAAGAGGCCTATTTTTCCTTTATTTTCCCATAAAACATTAAAGATTTTCATACAAAGTATACCAGTGTAGCTCTTAGTTGCTAATATCCTCGTTTATGCTATGTTACATTCTTTTAATGAATTATCAAATGCATCTAAATGCTGTTTGCTTCAGTTCTAATGGCAGAAAGTGAAAAGGCTAAATGGCACTCATCTACAGAAACAAAAATCCAGAGCGTCTTCTGCTTTCAGCCAGTTACCGCACAGAATGCTCTGCTGGTCTAGATTATGACAGATTTGAAACCTAAAGTATCAAGAACTTGTACTAGTTTCTCTTCCTTGCCTTAATTGTAGAGTTATGTGCCTAATTTAAGGAAAGAAGTTTAAACTCTGAATACATAAAGTGGATAGACTCAAAACAAAGGAATGGAAAAAGTGATTTCAGAGCAGAATCGTCTGAGATGAATCTAGAAATGGGAGTGTTCTGTACAACCCCTCCCCACCCCCACCCCCCCGTCTCACCGCCAACAGAACTGTGTGTTAGATAGATAAGCGTTTCCACAAACTATGTCATTCAGTTGCGAGACCGGCTTTAATACATCAAAATCTGCTCAGACATAGGTGTTAGGTACTGTGGCTTTTTATCCTCTCATAGTCCTATTAAGATTTTAACATTACTATTGGGTCACATTCATGTTTTAATCTGTTCTCTCACAAGCCATTGGCTCCCTCGTTAAACTGCAGTTTCTGGACCTAAGTGATAATGCCCTCGATATTGTGTGTCCAGAGATTGGCCGCCTGAGATCTTTACGTCATCTTCGTTTGGCTAACAACCAGCTGAAATATTTACCTGCAGGTAAGTACAAATGCGTGAGGGATTACAGCAATGACAAACTCCATTTGAACTTAATTTGCATAGTGATCTGCTCCAGGTTTATTAGTATCTTGCTGTTGAAGCATGGTACAACTTGCATTTAAAGACTAGGCAGGGATTACCATTGTATGTGTGCTAAATATACTCTGTAGTTAGAAAAAAGCCACGCTGTATGTACTTAAAGAAAAGTCCTGAAAAATGCTTCTGAAGTGGGAAAACAATGTATTTGTTTAACAGTTTTTGCCATTGTATCAAGAAAATATTGAACATCCCTGAGAGGACACAAAATGCCAGTGACAACTGTCGTTACAATAAAACGATGTTTTTTGCAATTTTCCAGGATTCCAGTCTGTCCTTCCTTGCTTTTCACTCAACAGCCCCATTCTTGTATTTTCTAAAAAGACACATGTCTAGCAGGTTTGCCTGTGGCAGTTCTACCTCACTATGACAGTAAATAACAAATGTTTGTCATGATAGTTTATAATAAAAAAGCAAAATTTATTCAAAGTAAATGTGACACAAAGTCAGAAAAAGTTGGCCATAGGCAGATTTTGGTTGAATTTTTTTTTGCCTCTAAGTACTTTGATAAGCAGACGTAAGTGATTATTCCATCGCCCTTAGATCTTTCCAGATAAAACGATGGTGATTTTTAATTTTTATTACTGTTTTTTTAAAATCTTTCTCTGGCATATTTGCATTTTCTAATCTGCAGAGATGGTAAAAATCTAAGACCAGCATTTCAAAAAACTGGTCTAACTTAATCTAACAGGATTAGCTCTTGGCTCTAATTTTAACTAACTTCTCAATGTGACATTCATGTGTTTGTAAGTTCACATTACTTATTCTCAAGAAATCTGTTGCAATTGCTCCTTGAAGTTTTGGGTGCAGAAATCTAGCTGTACTTTCCTTGTACTTTTCTAGGCATAATAAGCTTAATAAGAATAAGTCAAAGGATGATTATGATTAGAAAGAAAAAAATTTATATGACTATGTAAATGCTCTGGAATGAAATTAGATAAACCTGTTAAACATTATGACCCAAGGCCAATAAAATTTCCGTCAATTTTCAGATGTCCTACATTCAAAAGAAAGGAGTGACTTGAGTGTGCTTTATGTTCCTCAAAGATAATTTACCTTATAGTGCTGTACCATGAAAGAAAGACTTGTTCAAAGAACAAGTGACACATTTTCTGCAAAACTTCACACATTAACTTAAAAAGGTTCCAAAAAAGACTTTCAAAAGGATAATTTACATTACTGAAGAGTTGATTTCGAGTATACCACATTTGATTAGGAACCAGTATCAGCTGCATAGGGACGCTGCATTTAATTTTGCCTGAATTTTACTAAATTTGGTACTGAGTATTGTCCCTAAGTGTGTTTAGTTTTGCGTGCATGAAAATTTTGCATGCTTAGAATAATACTACTGTTGCCTACTTTTGAATTGGAGAATCCAGTGGTGTCTGGTCTTCCTGGTTTTGCTGGTAGTGTACCATCAGTTTATACGTATGCCATTACTGCTATCATTACTAATCTTGTCTGTTCAGATCCTGTCACTATCAACATGACTGGATGTCATACAGCTTGAGTGTTATCAGTCCGAGCAAGATTAATCTTTCACTTACATGAGAGAGCTTGCCCACTGGAGAGTTAATCTGCTGCATTAAGTGTTTCCTAAACATAACACTTCCTGAAGAGGGCTTCCAAGCATATTTTCATATTCTTCTTTGTAGAATTGTGAAGATCTCAAAGATGACTTTATAACAAAACCTTTGAGCTTGAAAATAACTAAATTGCAAAAAATAGAGCAAAATAGTAAGTTTTGATGAATTTTTTTATCCTTAGTTATACTGGTAGCATGAATCTTCGTAATTGCGTTAAAGAGCATTCTGTCAGGAAAGCTAGGAAAGTTAATAAAATGAACTAGGATGAGATGTGATTTCACTGCAGAACATCATTTTACTGTATGTTAACTGCTTTCTTTGCAACAGCAACTGCATTGCAATGCATTGTTAGGGCAAGACAGCTCTTAATTGCACTTAATTTATAGCAAGTAACCATTTAAGATATAATTTAGCTTCTGCTAGTGCAACTTGTGCAGAACTTAAAGATCTGCGTTAAAAAATAGCTTTCAGGTATAGGTGGTGGTCA
>VYZM01007354.1:53028-125149 GCA_013398915.1 Dromas ardeola
TCAGTCTGCTTTCTGTTGATGTTCCAGTCATTGGTTACTCTTGGTTGCTCTTCCCCTTCAAACAATTGTTCTAAGATACCAAAGAGCGCTGAGTTGATGTTAACAGGGCTTTTTTGAACACAGGTTCTACATTTCTTGTCCAACCCTAGGCTGCTATCCCAGAAAATGTCTTATTCATTGAGAATCCTCGTGCCTGAGCTTGCAATTTTGATATATAACCCATTTTTTCAGTATTCTGGGATGGAAATCTTTTAAGCAGCCTCATTTCATGGATGTGGTAATTTTCAGTGCTTTGTCCTTGTTCCCATGAGGTATTCTGTCTCTGTCCTCACACACAGCATTATCCTTACAGGAAAAAATGATGCAAAAAGCTAATTTAATATTTGGTCTGGCATCCTAATTTCTACCCCATGTTGACACCAGTTCTTCGTTTCTTGCTCTTTATTTCTTGTTGAGAAGCCTTTTGTTTGTCTGTGAGTTCCTATTTTCCTGGCCTCCTGGCAGCTTTAATTTAACTTCTGCGGCCTGACCTCTAAGTGCCAGCTCTCTTTGCTGATCAGTCCCTTTTTCCATTCCTTGTAGGTTCTCTGCTTTCTCTTAATATCCTGCTTTGAGGTGCATTCTCATGCAGGTAGGTCTGTAGCACTTTCCTGTCCCCTTTTTTCCTTTACTTGGATGGAAAGACTCAGATAGCGTTTGATTTAAAGTAAGTCCATGCCTTCCATACACTCAAATCCAGTTGTGTATGTGTTTCATATATCTTTGGATGAAATTTTGGGTTGTGGCCCAACAGGGAAAGGTGGGATTGCTCTTGAAATGTAAAGAAAACTGTTATTTTTGAGTTACGCAGCTGGTGATGCCTGTACCCCCAGAAGGTTAAGGAAGTTTGAATTGCCTTTGGCAACTATTACATGTTGTATAGGCTGCATACTTGCAGATGGAATTTTTTCCTTCATGCAAAACCATGGAATTAATTTTAAAAACTGGCATTTAAACCACCTGAATCAGAAATAGATTTTTTTTCTTTTTTCCTGATGCTAAGTATGTTTATACAAATGTAATCAGTTTTGCTAGAAGGTCAATAATTTTGGAAACTTCCTGAAATTCTTTCAAGGTTTCACTTTCTTTTTAAATCTGATGTTTCTTTGTGTTGAGAGATAAACCTCTTTGGCGGTTTTTCTTTTGAAAACCCAAAGGTCTATGATGACAGTTCACTTGTCCCTTTCTCCAAGAGGCTGGGAAAGCTATTACCATGAATGCAAAGGCTGCTTTTTGGAGCCACGGTAATCAATTCTGAATCTTCTAATTATCAAGGATGAGAAAGATTGACTAATTACTCAATTGCTAGCCATTTTAGAATACAGTCTGAAGTATTTTTGTGTACGTCTGTGTCACTGAAACCACCTTCAGAAGGCTGTAGGCAGGACTCTGGGTATAAGCCTGTGTTTAAGTTTCTGTGAAGTATGGTAGTATGTGGATTTACAGTCTGTCAGCCACTTTGTGTGTACTCCACCATGAACACGTTTGTACCATATGGCTAAGCCACGGAATTGCCCAGCTCTATGTGAAGGCAGTAATCCATGCAGATGGACACGGCTGAAACACTTGGGTCCAAGAACCGGCACAGGAACTTCACATTTGGACCAGGTCTCTCCGAGTTTGAGGTTTTAGCAAAGCTACTGAGGATTTTTTTTTCTGGCTTTTCATATCAAAATGGGGCTCAGTGCTCTTCCATGTTGACTTTGATAGTGTTAATCCTAGAGCTAATATAAATTTTAGATTATACATTTATGAATTTCATTTAAAAGTAATTGGAACTCCTCAATGTGGTTTAATGGTGATGTATAATGCTTGTCTCTTATCGCTGGGGGCAGGGGGGGAGATCTCTGAATAACAGTCCCTTCTTTGTCAGTTCTTTTTATTTGGGAATAGCTATTTTCTTTTCTGCGTCTGCCTGAAATTTCCCCAGTCCATCTCATATGTGCCCTAGTGCTTGATGAGGTGATAGCAAGAGAGAGATTTGTAGGGCTTTTGCTGTGTTTGTTAGCCGAGGCATCCTTCAGTATTTATGTTGCAAGATTTTTAAAGCATGGATAGTAGTATTTAGTAAGTAAAAGCTTGAAAAACTTATTAACGGACTGTTTATATTTTGTGTTATTCCTCCTTATTGTTTTCCTTTGCTTTAATGAGATTCAAACCAATTTGGTGTCATTAGTAAATGTCTGAGCATGTTCTTCAAAATGAGCTTTCAACACTGTGGTGGGGAGTCTTGGGGTTATACCTTTAATCTGATGGCACTTTAAGTTGTTTGGTTTACTTTTTAACTTCATCATGGGTCGGTGGGTGTTTCTGTAACATATGGCACTGTATGTTGAAAGTGGATGTTTACATCTGGTATGCATTGGAAGATTAAGGTAGAGAGGGTGAAGTTTTGGGCAAGTATGTGTTTTTTGGATGAAGGATAAAGTGAGAATACTTTTATTTCCTCTTAGATTTGAAACATATCATTCTAGCAATGCCTTTGAAACTCTGCCAGCTTTGCCAACCGTAACATTTATGGGATTTTGGACCTAAACTGAATTAGAAAACTGTTTTTAGTGGCAGAGAAAAAGGTTAGTGCATGAAAATAGCTAGGCCTATTATTGACTGCATGTGGTCAGTGGTTTGGCTGAATGTAGGTGGCTCTTTTCCTGTCACTGTTTTCAAGCATATGGCTTTGTTTGTGATGAATATAAAACTCTTTAAAAACGAGTTCTACTGAAGTTTCTTTTGCACAGTAGTCTTTTGCTATTTAGTAGTGATTATTTTGCTTTTGCCATTCATTTCCAATCTTGTAGTTAAAACAAACACTTTTAAAATAAAGTTTATGATTCCGGTTGACATCAAAACTAAGAGGTTTGAAGAATGTGATCATCTGTGTATAGCAGCTGTTTCTGTCAGTAATATTTTATAAAAGAATGGATAGACTATGTTGTTGATGCTTTATTGTAGCTAATGCTGGGTTTGTTTGCAGTGGGCAGCAACTCCCTTTAAATGTGCACACGCATTTTGTTTAATTAGTACTTTTGTGAAAATCTCTAATACCCAAGTATAACTTCCCTTTTTTTCCTCTTCCATGTTTTCAGTCTTGAAAGTACCATAGCAGTTTTCCCAAGGTCAGCTTCAGATTTGCCATTTCTTTTTCCCATTGTGTAGAAGACAGCTTGAAACCTTAACCTAGTGTTTTGTTTTCTTCTTTGGGTGTAGTATACGAGGTGCTACCTCGGAACTCAGGGAATAAAGAATTTTCTAGCTCTTGGTGCAGAGAGAGCTTAAGGGCGTAACAGGTTCTGTTCAGCTTTAACTAAAACACTGTTACCCTGTTTATATCTTTTTTTAAAAAAAAACCCTGGGCGATAGAGCTGTAAATTGTGCAGATTGTGGATTGTGTAGATTGTTGGGTGTTTACAGTGTAGAAAATTCGAGTGAATCTTGTTTTAGCAGCGATCAGATGCAAAAGCTGGTTTCATTCAGCCGAGAGCAAAGTACATTTGGTGCTGCAAGATGCTGAGAACTGCAGTAAGAATTAGGGGCACCAGGCACTTCGTGAGTTGGTTCCATTGCTGTAAAGTATTTAAAAACAAAGCAAAACTGTTTAGTTTCCCCATGTTTGGGGAAAAATAAACAATGAGATAACCTGTAGAGCTGCTTAGCAGGTTTGTTAGTCAGTCCTTAGAGAGGTGCATCCTGGTCCCACAGGCCAGACACAAGGAAAATCACTCTGTTGCACAAGTGAGGCTACTTGTGTGATCACCTATTGCAGACTTTTAAGAATTTCATTTATTACCTACATAAAAAAATCAGACAATACTATTTAAAACACAAAATGTACTTCAAAAATTCTTAGAATGTTAAAAAAGATGATCTCTAGAAGCTGTAATTATTGCAACTGTAGGTTAGAACTTACTGTAATACCTTCCTACAATATAACTTAGAGGTTATTAAGAAATTTCTTTTCTAATTTAAACTAGGTCTTTTGAATTGTATTATGAAGACAGAGCTGTTGTTCCTAAGCATGCTTGGTGAAAGACTGTCACTAAGCAAGAAGTGCTATGCATGTATTTGTAAATCTCATTGCAAGAAAATCTTAAGGTGGATAAGTCCTGCATCCTCAAATGTTTTTTTTTAAAAAATAAATTTGAATTTGCATGAGTTTTGGGTCATGCAAAACACCCTCAATAACAGCATGCTATGTAATGTGTTTTGTTTTGGGGTTTGGTTTTTTTTTTTCCTAGTTCTAATTTAGGACCAGGAAACTGCTAGATATTTTTGACAGTAGTAATTGCCACAATTCAGGAATGGTCTATCTTGAGAGATCTCATATTTAAACGTACTGTGTAACTGATAACTGTTCTTCACTAAAAAAGATTTGAAATATAAAAATGATGGAGATTATTAGTATCAGTTCTGAACACAGATTGATAGAGAAGTATCTTAGGAGAAAAACAGCACAGCTAACTGATGAACTTTTTTTTCAATTTATGTGAGGGTTTTTTTTTTGTGGTCTTGTTTGTGAAAATAGTTATATTAATAATTCTCAATGCCTCCTGTTTGGATTGTAGAGGTTGGAGACCTGAGGGAGCTGCAGACACTGGATATTTCAACCAATCGTTTGATAACGTTACCTGAAAGGCTGCATATGTGCCTTTCACTGCAGTACTTGACTGCAGACCGAAACCACCTGTGGTATGTTCCCCGCCACCTGTGCCAACTACCAAGCCTCAATGAGCTCTCCATGGCTCGAAACCGCATTGCATTTTTGCCACTTGGTGAGTCACCACCATCATTGGGCTGGGGGGGTGGGTCAGAGAAGAGACAGGAAAACAAATTTTCCATCCCAAAAAGAAAAAAACAAACCCAAGTGATTTTCTTTGGTGGTCGCTACAAACTCTGTTTATGGAGTTGTCATATTGTTGGAAAATATGTTAATAAACAAAAAAAAAACCAACAGGTTAAGGTTTCATGTCTGTTTTAAAGCAATAGGTCAGCTATCAAATTTGCTTTATTTTTAGCTAACTGAGGGGTAAAAAAGTTTAAATGATGTCGTACTTAAATATAGTACTATGTAATCTGAGTTCCACCACTTTGGGTAATTATCTGTTTCTGTTTGCTGGATCTGATGATTTAACTAAGATTCTTCAGCTACAGTTTAAAAATTGCTGTGGAATCCCATTTACCCCACATAAATTATTGTTCTTCATTAGGTATGTTAGTACTGCATAATCGAGCAAAGGTTTAGTTTGTGCTGTATATTGGCATCTATCAAAACTTCCACGGTAGTAGCACAGGAAAGAATTTATCTGCCTTTCTCTCAACTCTTTCGAAGTCTGGAAGTGTCAGAGCAGGCCTTTGAGAGTAGGAGGTGCAGTCAGTGTGTGGTGGTTTGTTCTGGGAAGTAGTTGTGCTGTCAGTTAAGTGCAGACTGTATATTCTGTTTGTGAAAAGCAAGTCCTCTTCCCTGCTTTTGCTGCTTTTTAGCCCTGCCATGGGCTAATCGCTGCTGAAATATAGACACACGTGCAGATCTGTCATGTCATTTGCATAGCCATTAATAGTTTTTCTAGAATGCAGAGTTTGGTGTTAATGAGGTGCAGATGAAGTTATGATAATCACGTTGAAAAGAAGCTGAAAATTGAGGTGGCTAGAAATGAGATAATAATTTCTGAATTAATTACATTTGTATAGGTTTAACTTAATTTTTCAGTAGTAGCAATTTAGTCTTTAAAGAAGTTTATGATCTTTCTGATTTTCTTAGCACTTTAGTTTGTATTACTGGAAAGTAAGTAGAAATAATGTCTCCACACATAGTGTTTTGGTTATGTCCCAACATATGTCATTATATAAATTAGAAAATGAGTTCCAGGATGCATTGTCCAGATTCCACAGTACTAACTAAACCAAGCAAAGTAACTTCCCCTATTTTGGCAAATATTTCTAACTGCATTTCATGAGATAGGAAGTTGAATCTTTTTAATTTTGCAAAAATAAGATGCTGTTCAGTAAGATGAGATGTGAAATATTAAAGGGTAAAAGTTTTTGTTACTTTTGCGCTAGTAGCTTATCTGTGAGTGAGCTATGACCTGGATGAGCCGTAGATCTGCAGAAGTGTTTTAAGTTCAAAAGGAGGAAATAAATCTCTAATATAATGACACACCTTCTTTTTTCTTTATTTTTAGACTCAAATTCAAAACATTCAAAAGGAACTTTTAAAATAACGGGAAACATCAAAGACTGTCAATTGACCTTGTTCAGTAGTTCTTAATAGTGACTCACTCGTGAACATTTGGAGATAATTTGCTATCTGTGGATATGAAACTGAATCATAAATCCTAGAGTTCAGAGGAAACGCAGCACAGTATAAATGTAAATGTTTAATCCTTCCTCTGAAGAATCAGAAGGCCTCAGAGTGGTCAAGATGTGATGAAATAAAGTAGAACAGAGAGTTAGTGCATTGAAAAGCGAAAAGATTAAATCTATCTTGTGTTGTATGGGAAAATATTTTTCTTGGAGTATTACTGAAGTTAAGGCATAATTGTAGCATTATTTCTGCTAGCTGCACATGTTGGCTATTTTTTTGGGTGTGTATTCATTCTTACATCCAACTTTACTTTTTAATGACTTTAAGTAACAGTGAAAGATACTGTAGAAATATCTACAAGTAATATTCAAGCAAGAATTGTCAAACAATTTTTTTTCAATTAGGGAGTTGAGTTGAAAAGCGGACATTTTATTCATCTCCTAACAGAATGGAGGGTGTTTTTCTCTTTTTTATTAGACACGTCCATGTTGGAAGAAATATGTTTGGAACATATTGCTTAATGCTTTTTAAAGTGTGATTGACTTTATTTCATATGGTGGTTGACATCTACTATGCAAAGGAATCCATTCTTCCTCATCTAAGTATGTCCCTTGCAGCTGCCAGCAGAGCCTCTTGTTAACTGTAATGGAAATCTGCATTTTCCTGTTCCTTGATTGATAGGTGTAAGGTTTATTCCAGCAGTAGCACAATACTTTCACAGCACTGCTGGATAGGTACTATGTAGTTTTTTTTGTCCTGTACATTCTTTGAAGTTTGCGGGCACATGCATCTAAAGAAAAAAAAAGTGTAACACTAGTAATCAGTTATACAAAATACAATAAAAATACCTGATCCCACTCTCTCACTTTCAGAACTGGTACATAAATAAGCATATGGGTAAACAATAATGAATTAGTCATTTGTTCTGCAGAATGCACTTAATTCTTGGATATGCCAGTATTTAAAAAAAATTTTTTTTTTTCAGCTGTCGAATAAACCAGTTTATATTCAAAGGAACAAGACTTTATGGATCTGAGCCTTTGGGCCTTTCTAATAAATTTATTTTTTTAAAAAACACAAATTGTATGTGTAAGTTGAACTGGAAACTGCATCCTGGACAGTCCCGTTATTGTCAGGGTAGCTTTCATGCTGCCTTAATAAATGGTCTTAGGAATTCTGTTCTTGAATGGCAGGTGGAACTACTGATCATTTTATAGCAATCTACTTACAATATAAATTATCCTTTGATAGAAATTTAACTTTAAAATTTTACCATTAACAAATGTTCCAGTGCCTGAAAACAAATTCCATTGCAAGCAGAAATTTGAATCTGATGACATTGCAAAATTACAAATGATTTATGTAATAAAGTACAAATGTAATTAAAATAGGCCATAAATTCTCAAGTGTACTGGCAGTACAGGGGATGTTATGACAGCAAATATTCAGTGTTATATCACTTTATTGAGGGTTTATGTGCACTTTTTGTTTAGAAAATGGGTCTAGTAATTATCAGTGCACAGTAAACAAAGGTCTTATTCTACCTCAGTATATGCTTTTGTGTCCTTGCCCTCACAGTATGGTTAAAAGAGCATCAGTGCAGACACACAAGAGCTTTTGTTCCATCTTCAGCCATGTGGAATGCATATGCCAGGGCCCTGAGGTTAAAAAAAAAAAAAAAAAAAAGAGGAGAGAGAAAAAGGGAAAAAAAAGAAAAAAAAATAGAATTGGGGTTTGTTCAGGACTCATGGCATTTGGTCATTTCTGGGAGAAAGGTCTTTGATCTGGGAGCCTGGAAGGAGGAAAGTGGAAATGTTTTAGACACAGTACAGTGCTTGCAAAAGCCACATGAAAACCTTCTTTGTAGCTTTAGCCTTTTCATAGATGGACAGCTTCCTTATTTTACAAAGTTCTTCAGAAGCATGTTTTTTAGAGAACTTTTAACAATATTTGTTGACCGATATAAGACATAAAAATTAATGTGGATGGGATACAAAGAGCTTTTTAAAGTGATGATTTATTTAAATTTAAACTTTATGGATAGTGTTTGCAACTGGAAAAAATCTTTTGGGGACTAGAAGATACTTGGTTATTTAATGCAAAGAAACTATATCAAAGGAACTTTTATCGTTACAGGCTATTTGGCTTTGGGAATTGAATTTTTCCTACTGAGATATTTTGTCTAACATCCAAAAATTTGCTTTAATTACCTAGGAAATGCAGTCAACTCAGAACTTAGAATCTAAACATAGCATAAGATAAAGACAGAGGGAAGAGATGAGATGCAGCATTAACTCCCCCCTCAATGCATATGAAAAGAACAGCTTTAGGGCTGTTTTTGACTTGCCTGATTTTCAGCCCATTTGCATACATCTGTGTAGAAATGAGCAAGATGAGCCTCTTTTAAAAAAATTTTTTCCCATTCTCTAAATTAATAAATTAAACAGTAGCACATTCAAACTACCCCAGCAACCCATAGTTTTCTGCTGTTCTTAGTATAATTGGCTTCTGCAACATCAGGCGATATTCTCTAAGCGTGAGGTGTGCCACGCACATGCAATCTGCTTTAAATTTTATTGGCTGATTCTTTCCCAGCCTTACAATATTTTATGGTGTTATAGTGACTCAATATTGCAATATTTTTATTCATTGTAGGATAACAATGTTTTTGTTTCATCTAAAAATATCCCAGAACTTTACTAAACTATTTTCAGCCCTGCGATACTGAGCCAAAATAAATAATCTTTTTGAGGTGTTAGCTCATAACGATGCACAGCAGCATCTCACAGCAGTGCCCGTCAGTCAGCAGAGATATTTGTACTTGCTTCTTGGGGCAGGACAGTTGATGGATGCAGCAGATAGCTCTGTGAACTAGAATGTCTTTGGGACAGCGTCAAAGCAGCATGTCATGGTTGAACGTGTCCCCTGATGTCCAGTGACTCTGGTTAGAACAAAGCCCAGATTATGGTCCCTGAAACCTCCATAGACTGTTGAAGGGCAAAGGCCTGTAATAAAAAAAAAAATAGTAAAAAAAAAAAACACAACCAAACCCCAAACTTAATTTTTCTGTGTTCACATTTTTATTTCAGAATAGGAATCTATTAATTTTCTGTTGGTATGATCACTTGCTCTTTATATCAAAGAATTGACAAAGTCACACCCTCTGAAGCTCCTCCTCACTGTGAGCTTTTAAGGTTTCTGGTGCTTACAGATGCCATTCAAGTGGGTGACAGCTGAAAGCATTCAGTATATTTTAAGATGGCCAAACATTTGAGGGGGAATCACTCAAAATACCGTTTGCTTTATCTGTTCTAAGTGATGTCCAGAGCTCTTGTGTACACTAAAACTATTCAATAATAAAGAAGAGATTGTATTACCCATTGTCATGGTAGGGAACGATGAGAGATCATTATTCCCAGTAGAATTTCTGAACAGAAATATCATGGACATTGTTTTAATTTTTATTCTGTTCTTGGCCATGATTACAAAAGGGACAGAAGCTATGCTAATTTCTCTGGTTATCCTTATCTTTATGCCAACCAAGGTAATTGACAGTTGATAAAGATGGGAAGTCAGAATTAGTTGATACTAGTATCGTTTTGCAATGTAGCTGTTTCAGCAAAATGGTTGTTATCTGGCTTAGTTTCTATATCATACTTATAAAAGTTTAAGAAATTGAGAGGCATACAGATTTTTTTTTTTATTATTTTTTCATAATGCAATTTGTCTGGGTTGCAGCTCTCCCCTCCCAGGCAGAGAAGCTTTCAAACATTGTTCATTTGGTTTGTGTATTGTATTAAATGCATATGCCTTTTGCTAACCCAGTAGCTCGAACGACATAGGAGCTACAGATAAAATGAACTGCCCAGATGATCCTACACGTCAGCTTTCTTGCCAGTTTAAAGCTCTTAGATTATTCTTTTTAGTTTGCTGCTTGGTTTGTCTTTCTAAACATCTCACGTTGGCATGTTTTTCACTTCTTTTGATAGCAGACAGTTTTACCACTGACTAGATCTTGCTGATAAGCAAAGTACTTGTTTCTGAGAATTCTTCCTAGAAGCTTGAATTTTCCCTTTTAATTTTGTTCCATTTTCCCACTTTAATTTTCCTCAACAAAATAAAATTATTCCCTACCTATATGCTCCTTTCTGGAGGTATGTTAATATATCTCTAGTCTGTGAAAGTATTGCTTAAACGTGCTGTAGTTGCCTCTTTTGACTGCCAGCCATGAATATTTTAACAGAAATAGTAAGAAGCACACCTTCAGATGTATTGATCATTTACTTGTAGCCACAACTTTTGTTGCAGAATATTCTGCAGTTTAATGCTTGTATATTTTCTTGTGTTCTGTAATTCACCGCATCATGCAGACTTGTTTCTGAATGATTACTGGCTGTATTTGGTTATGGCTAATGTAATCAACAAGTATCTCTTCTTGGAGAAAAGAAAAAGCGGGAAAGAGGACATTCTAGTTTGTCTTTACCACTTTGCCGAAGATGGTGAAGCTGTGATTTCAGTGACATGAGGCCAGTTAATGAAAGCAGTTTTGACCTTTTGAACTTGAAGTATGCACTGTAGACTTGAAATCAGTCGTCCCTTTGCTTCTTCAAACTGACTTCAGAGTTTGTCAATGTTAAAATTTAATTATTTATAATGGGATTTTCAGGGCTACTGAAAAGGCATTTTGTTTTAGTAATTTTAAATGTTATTTTCTAAACAGCTTTTTAGCCGTTTTTTTCTAAACAACTCATCCATAATAAAAACCATTGGGTGAAATTTTGCAACTGGGAAGTACTAATTTATGTTTGCTTACATTGAGTCTGATTAGCTTATTTATAATTGAAGAGAATTGCTTTGCTTATAATTGTTGCTATGTCATCCCTTCTCCCCCTGACTTTTCTTGTTTTCCAAACCCAGATTTAGGTCGTTCTCGGGAGCTACAGTATGTTTATGTGGATAACAATATTCATCTGAAAGGCCTCCCATCTTATCTGTATAATAAAGTCATTGGTTGCAGTGGGTAGGTATGAATTAATTCAGATGTCTTGCATACCTGTTCCTTATGAAGATATTTTATGAGAAATTTTCTGTGTGATAAAACTGATTTGTGGGTGTGATTGATTCAGAACTGATGTTACTTTGAGGGGGTTACTGCAGCTCCCAGTTCTGTTTTAGTTTTGTAATAAGTCTTCTGTGTTAATTGCTGACTTTCAATATTTTAGTTTTAAGCCATAAGAGACAGTGCAGTTATTCTGAAGGAATTTGTAATGATAACGTAAGGCCTAAAGCTGAATCCTAGCAGCATTTTAAAGGTTGGCCAAAAATGTAGGCTTCACAGAATTTACAGAACTAAAGAATGAACAAAACATTTTTTTAATGTGTTGCAGCATTGAACTGGTTTGTAAAGTCTCACATTTCTGTAAGTTATAGGCCATTTCTTGCAATGTCACATGCAGCTCCTTCACTCATTTTACATCCTAGTGTCAGCTTCTTGTAGGTCTTGGTACCTACTAACTAAAATAAGTAACTTTTTTTTAGGAATTAAGGATTGATAGGTATATTTTTACATGTGTATTTTAAAAATATCCTAGGCTGTCTCATGTTTGTGGTTAGGATGTGAGAAAAAAGTGGTCTGTCTAGCACACTAGCTTAATTCTTTCTGCACTGACACTAGCATAAATTAGGATCAGCACCACTGATGAATGGAGCCTTACTGGTGTAAAACTGATCAGAAGAGGATTGTCCCCATTACCATCTAATTATAATTTTCTGGTATGCTCGCTCTCAGCAAATCTTGCATTAAATATAAATTCCCTCTCTACAGCCTGCACTCTACTGCAATATGCGAGATGCTGAGTCTTGGCATTTTAAGGTTTTTCTAATATTCCTGTGTCAGCTGGCTGTGTCATATTTAAATACTTGTAGTTGGATTATAATTCTGCTGAACTGTGTGCCGTTTCAAGCTTCTACTAATTTTGTTTTTATGGAGAAATAATTTCTAGCCTTTGTTCTTTCAGAACTGATTGTAAATTGTAAGTCAGACATTAAATTGATCCTAAAGGTAACAGAACTGTATTGATCGTGACCAAAACCACTAGTGACAATGCAGGAAATGTTCCAACAAGTTTGGTCCAACTGTCCTGTCTATTTCAGGTGATTTTCAAAAACTGTATCTTTATTTTTTTAAAATGTTTTTAAGTCCTTATTTTATACTCAGTCAAAATAATTTTAGCTTTGCCCTGACCTTTTGTGAAGATATTAGCAGTTCTTTTTGTTGTCATTACATGTACACTGCTGGTGAGGCTAGCTGCTAGTATCTCCATGGAGAGTCTTAAAAATCTAGTATAGAAGAGACCAAAAAATGTTGCTGTGACATTAATTCTTGTAATGCTTCTGTGGAATAAAAAAAAAATTTTTTTTCCTTAATAATAAAGAATAAAAAAAATTTATTTTTAACAAGCAAAACAATACTTGTAGTTGGTATTTGTGTACCAGATATTTGTCTTTATGTTCTGAAACCATCTTGAAATATCGTAGATTATTTTTAAGGAAAATTTTCAACATAAGAAGAGCACTTTGTATATTATTAAGAAACCAAAGGTTTTATTTGATTATGTGCTGAGCGATGTTAAAATTGTGTAATAATGGCCATGTGAAGAATTTCTGTGTTCTTTCCAAGAAAGCATTAGTAACCAATGCAAGGTTTTCATGGGTCAGGCAAGAGTTGAAGATCCAGGCTTTAGTGCTCTGTCTGGTCATCCACTGGAGAATAAAATCTGACATGCCGCTGTTACTAACATAAAGCTAGATTTCTGAAAATAGAATATAAATTGCATTCTGTAAGTAATGAATCTCTGTCTGGGAATCCTGCAGTCAGACTGACTGAAAAAGTCTTTTATGTAAGAGGTGATGATCTCACCACTCAAAATAATTTTGATCTTATTTTTTGCAGATTGGATTTCATAGTCTCCAGCTAGATATCTGTCAGTCTTGTTGAAGGCAGCCAATAGGTGGTCACAGCTTTTTTTCTCCCCAGTTATTTATTCACCAGGGTTCTTCTGTAGTTCCATTTTGTTTCCAGCTAGGTAGACCATCCTCTATTCCCCTTTTTAACCTCCATGGATTTTGTGTGGGTTTTTTTAAATCTTGCACCCAGTATTACCCATAGGTTGAGCTTCATTCCCTAATCCATCCTGATTTAAGGGTGTGTATCTCTTAGATTATTCCTCTTGGTGGTCTGTTTTGCTTGTTTACTTTGTTTTTCAGTGTTGTGGTCAGGCGGCATTAATAGCCTCACTGTTTACATAAAGTAGACCAAATGGCCCATCTCTGAACTGCAGGAACTGTAGTGGGTTTATGGGGGTGTCTTCTAGTTAGATTGGTGATCAGTTAATCAGCTTGAAAATACAACGTTATACAAGTATTTGTTGTGATAGCTAACTCATTGGGTATGGATTGCTGGAGAATGGATTGTTGGAATATTGGATCGCTGAATTCCCAATTATATTTTAACCCCATTAATGGTTTGTGGGAAAGTATTAAATATTTAACAAGAGGCTTATTGACTTGCTGTTTGATGCTGCTCTTGTTTGCTTGTTTCTCTGGGCTATTTTTCCTTTAATCAGAAGAGATGAGAGTCTGTGTTATCAGAGAAGTACTATGAGATTTCTTTCACATCTGATAAGGTTGAGTGTAGTTACCTCAGTTTTAGGTCCGGTATCTGGGAAGGCTGATGAATTTGTGTTTCTGTTCCATTTGTTAGGACTGGCCCTAACAAGTTGCTCTTGGCTTCAAATTTAAGTTGTCATAAACAATTCCGATTCCCCCGTTGATTTCCCCAACCTCTTAGTAGAATTTTCCTATGTGTGTCTCTTTGGTATGATAGCTTGCAACAGGGATCATGTAAAGAGTTGTTATTTTTACTACAAGCTAAGTTTCTCTCCTTGGATCCAAATAACCTTCCTTTTCCTTATATGATTTGAGAAGGACAAGGCTAGTGGGCTTTCTAGGGTATCTTCCTACTACAGCTTAGACTACTCTTTATTTTTCCTTCACCTACCCCCCTGTGCCCTCCAAGGAAACTGGGTGAGGAAAGGTATAGTACAGAACCACTCAGTGACACTTAAATTGTTTTGGGTTTTTTTGGTGGTTGTAGTTTGCCTCAAGTATTATAGTTGAGAAATCCTTTACCATTCTCAACTGGTTGATCCAAGACGCAGGAGGCCAACTGTTAGGTATGAAACTGCTCCTCTATGTGAAATATTTAGTAATAATAGCATTCAGAGGCTCAAAGAGATCAGGGTGGTGGCAAAGTTAGGGACACGTAGTGCACTTCGTTCACCTCCTTGGGATTGTGTTCTCCTTTCTCCAGCTTTTGAATGTTACTTGATAAGTAAAGACCTCCAGTTATCCCATGACTAGCACATCACAGAAGGTGGGAATCTATAGAAAATGTGTGTCAACATAGAATCATAGAATAGTTTGTGTTGGAGGGGACCTTTAAAGGTCATCTAGTCCAACCCCAACATGTACTGTACCCTGCAAGGTATCCTTGAAGGGTGCTGCACTGAAGAACAGTATCAGGCATACTTTGGGTTGGTCATCTGGGTTTCCCCATACAGTTACTTTATTTTTTTTTTTTTTCTAACCACTTTCTAAATCTCTTGTGTCCTAGTTGTGGTTCTCCAATTCAAGTTTCAGAGGTGAAACTACTCTCTTTTTCATCGGGCCAGTTAACTGTGTTCCTGCCAGCAGAGGTGAAATCTATAGGGACAGAAACAGATCATGTGCTGCCTTTGCAAGAACTGGCCATGAGGACCCTCTATAACACCTACTACAGATTTTTAAAAGGTATGATATTTCTGCATTCCTCAGGTTACAGGAAGAGTGTAAGTGCTTTTCTGGCAGTGATAGGAACATTTCAAATAGCTCTTCAAAGAGCTGGGCAAGGATTAATATTTTAAAAGTTTTATTTGATCAAATTATGTTTGAAATGTTGTATTAGAACAAAAATGTCCAATATCAAAAAACAGAGATCCAAAGACTATTTCTAAGGTCGAGTGGTGCTTACAAATGTTTTTTTTCTTGAGGACTGTATAAAGAAGGACGCTTTTTGCAGGAGAAACTCTTTAATGGAAATAGGAGATGAGAAATACAGTTCCTGAGGCAAGATGAGATGCATCAGCCAACAATGCAACTTCTTGCCAGGCAGCACACTCCTAAACTGGCAGACTTGTTATACATAAGGCAAAAGAAATGCTAGCAGCCCTTGGCCATTTCAGTACAACGTGACAGCTGAGCTGTTTTAGTTCTGCCCCAGTTGAGACTATTTGCTGTAAAGTGGCCCGTGGCTCATCTGGTTATGCATCATGCAGTCACATGAGTTAGCAATATCTGATGATAACCTGCAGATTCAGATTTTGTCAGATGTAGGTGTATTGTGACTCTCCCCTATTCAAGGCATCTTGGGAATTTGTTCGCTTTAGAGGTGAAAGTAGAAAGCAGAAGGGTAGAAGAAAGAAGAAAGAGAAGGGTTACAATGGGAAGATCAGAGGGTTATTGTAAGGGGTCACTTGTACCATGGCCACTGGAGGAAATTGTAACTGCTGAACTATTGCTTTGCCAGGAACAGCATACGAGGAGGTTGGCAGCAAATAACACTGAAGAGAAGAAGCTTCATGTTGAGGGGTGGGATAAACGTACAAGCCTGTGTTCATAGGAAATGGCACTGCTTTATGGAGAATGTATTTACTGATGTAGAGCTCATATGAATTGACCAGTTTGAGGTTGCGTATTTTTTTATATTTCTGCATATGGAGGGGAGAGGGGAGGTTTTTAGTTGTTTAGTATCAGGATATCAGCTGCACCAAAATTACACAATGACGGATGTTGTTTCATTTTGATTTGCAAAATTCTCGTCTTTGAAAAGGAGTTTGAGAACATCAGGTACAAGATCATCAGTAACTACTTTTCTCACCGAGCTGTGACTTGCACAATAATCTCTGGAATATGACTGTGTGAATGTGGTTCCTGAAGATGTTGGTGAAGTTTGGTTTGGGGACAGCAAGACACCATTGCAAAATCAGTTTGAGAAATGGTTTGTAGATGGTTTATACAAGGCTGTGAGGATTATATCTGGTTACAGCCAAGGTGCAAAACCTGAAAAAGATGGTGAAACATTTTTTTTTAACTGTCTTGCCTACTTCTAGTTTGCTACACTGTACTGTGAAATCATTTTATATATTTATATATACATATATACACACACACACATATATATTCTTATTCTGAGCGACCTTATTAAAGACTATGTGCATTACCACTGGTGACACCCATGTTTCAGTGAGGCAGGAGTAATGCACAGTTCAGACAGGTGTAAGATAATGGTGTGCTGGGCAAGCAGGTGGCACATGTAATTAAAGCAGCAGATTCGATCTATCGTTGCCTAAATTTGCAGTTTCAAGGGTGCTGTTAAATACTTGGCGGCCACTAGGTAAGTATGACAGAAGCCACTGGACTACTTTTCCTCAATCTTTGCTTGGCTACAGAATGTGACCTTTTCTTTCTGACGCAAATGCACTATTCGTCATGCCTGTCGTCACCATTGAGGCTGTTGTGGTACATTGTGTATGGGGTTAATCCCTACAGTGTTTGAAAGCTGAAACTAGTGTGATATCGCAAAACTGATTTATTGGGTACTGCATCTTGCCTTGATTACTCAGCACCTAAACTCATTCACCTGTCTTGGCTGTCTCTCAGTTTCTAGATGGAGATTAGCATGTTGGTTTTAATTTATAAAGCACTACGTCACTTGGGCTAAGCCTGAGAAAATGATTGCTCTTTCCTATAAAATGACCCTGGAGGCCCTTTTGGTGAAAATGATGGCATCTTGTAAACTGCGGGGCTACACTTAAGATATTATGAATGTATTGATCTTTGTAGAGCGGTCTCTTTGGTTGGACTGGTGGGAATCATGCTGGGTTGGATTGTATTTCAAGTAATTCTAAATATTTCAGATTACTTCTTGCTGATGGTGGAGTTTGGGCTTTTTTAGTGAGCTTAGCTATCCTGCTGGATTGGTTGCTGAAATATTTTAGTAAAATACTACTGATGTCCTTTTCAGAATTTTGTTTTGTTAATAATTACCTGTCTAGATCATCTTTGTGTCTAAAAATGTTTTATGATATCTCACTGGTTTTTATTATTTGCTTGAGCTATAATATTTTCACCTGGGTATTTAGGCCCAGTTAATTTTATACCAACAGACGCTAAACTTATACATTTAACTTCAACTTTTTGAGCTTATACATGGAAAGTACCGTGTGCCCATGTACCAAAGTACCATAGAAAGTACCTAATTGTGGTAATTTGTGTTACCTTGCTGTACTTCACAAAGTCTTAAGAATGTTTGACAGCTGATTTTCTGAGTTGTTCATGGATCATGCTTGTTGTGTTTGACTTAATCATGCAATTGTTTTGTTACAAGCCTTTTTTTGTTTCTTTTCTTCTCTAGATTTGAACTTTCCGACTCCAATCTCACTACCCAAAAGCCTCTTGGAATTGCTGCACTGTCCCTTGGGACACTGCCACCGCTGCAGCCAGCCTATGTTTACCATTGTCTACCCAAAGCTCTTTCCCTTGAGGGAAACTCCAATGGCAGGATTGCATCAAGGGTAATTATATAGGAAATTACACTGGGGTTTCATTTAGGAAGAAAAACACCTTATGGAACAAAGCATATTCTTAAGGATTATTTTTTTTTTTAACTTAGCAGCCTTTCAGATCTAAAGCCCCTGTCCTGTGATTGCATATAAGAGTTGACAAATCTTTTGTTTGCAAGACAACCAGCATACTGCTGTTAGACTGTTTAACAAAGGCTATCACACTTGCCTGTGTCAGACTGCTGTAAGATAGTGAAGGGTTTTGATATGATGGGATTGACTTGTTTGTGGTAGTGCAGCACATGCTGTGCCTTGGGAAGGAAATACTACCTAACTCCAATACTTCCCGAGTTAGTCTCAAGCCGAGCTTCAGGAAAATGCCACCACCAAATAAAAGTGCTTTAAGATTAAAGGCAGAAAAAAGCTCTAAAGCCAGAGTCTAATGAAAATGTTCTGCAGTAAAATACTGTTGTTTTTCTTTCCATGCTAATTAAATTGAGATATGCTGTGGAAACATTCTGCATTGTAACATACGTTTCATAGCAATATATCTTTTCAAAAATATTTCAGTTTTTATGGTTGTAGCAGATATAAGTGTGTCTGCAGGATTCACAGGTCAAGTAGACAAGCCTATACAGACTTCCGACTTGCTGAACAGTACAGTCATAGAAGGGATGCAAAACTGGGATATGGTTCAGGGAACACTGCCCTCATATAAAAGATTTATCATACCTTTAAGGTGAGCATTGATCATTTTTCAGTGATTCTTTCCCTAACCCATGGTAGTCTAGAGCTGATACTGTAGCACGCCATGAGCCATAATATCAACAAATCCACTTTCTGCAATGGAAAAGTATCCTCGTAGAAATTTAAACTGGTTCTACTTGGACAAAACTACAGTACCTTTTGAAACTTGATAAGTAAGGTTTAAAGAACAGTCACTTGGAGTTACGCAAATGTGATGCTCAGGCTCTCTGTAGAGAATTCATGTCAAGCCATTAGTTACAAAGCATCTGCTTAAAGGTGGGGAGCAGAAAAGAAAGGTGCTTTAAAAAGGAATGTTTTGGAAATTACTTGTTGGTATATATAATGCACAAGAATGCCACATAGTTCTTGTCCTGCTGAAATCCACTGACTTGATAGTTATCTTCCATAAAAATAAGAAACTGCTTTTCAATAGGAAGATCTTTAAGAAAAAAGAGGAGACTAATTGGTGATTCAGGTTGATGGTACCTGTTTTCCACAGCTGTAGGACAGGTTACTTTCCTGTGAGTTTGTGGCATAAGAGGTATCTGATTTGTAAGCAATTCAACTTCATGAAATGAAAACAGCTTAGGTATGCCAAATCTGGACAGCAGCCAGAAAGCTGCATAAATGCTATTTTGGAAAAGTCATCTTTCTTAGAAAGATCTGATTGTAGAGATTGCGTACTTCAACTTGCCATTCTGTTACACTTCAGTCGTATGTTGAAATTCAATGGATTTCATGTTGAGTTAAATTAATTGCTTCCATGTTACAGTCATATTTAGGGTCGCATAAAATGTTACCATCATGCTATAAAGTATCTCTTTCAAGCATTGAGCGCCATTAGAGCAGTCTAATTTTCTAAGAAAGGGATGGAAAACTACTTGCTGGTCACTAAATCCTTATATTATCTGAAATAATTCAGCGATGGGAGAGTTTGGACTAGAGAGGTCTACTTTCTAATTGCTAAGTGTTGCTCACTGTTGAACTTAAAGTTATGAGATGATACACGTGTAAGCAGACACCTTTAGGAATTATTAAAGTTACGACTTAAAAACATACTTGAAGGCTATTTTGCCAGAACACTATATTAACATTCTAAAATATATTAATTGAAAATATTTATTTCTACATGGTTTTCACTTGTTTAAAAAAATGGTTAGCATTCCCTCCCTTAAACAAGAATGTACTGTGTTCTGCAAAATGCCATAACGAATACAGTCTTAAGTAGCTGACATTTTATGCAAATCCACAGAAAATGAGATCTAAACAGGGTAGCCTGTCATCCTTATCTCTGTAGCTGGTGCACTTGACATGGTAAGATTATGTGGAATTGTAGAGGTGTGATAGCCGGTTTAGAAAGATGTGAAGGACAGGGTTTCTGTTCTAAAGAGCTTACAGTGACCATGAAAGCACACAGGGTAGGGATCCTGAACCTTTGAACAGCACTGATTAGCACATGCCACATCCATGCCAGTTACTTCTGTCTGGACTTCCGTATCACATTCTGTATCCTCTTATAGGAAAGGGTAGTGAAGGGTTGAACTGGATTTCTGTATCTGAAAAAGCACAGATGACATGAGCACTGGGTAAAGTGTGATTTCTGGGTTAGTAAAAAACAGATCTTAACATTTTTAAAGCAGATACCTGGGTCCCTGCCAGGATGGGGGCAGGAGGAGGGTCACCGTGAGCACAGTAAGGCTAGTATCACTCTTTTTCATCTTGCCACCCCTGCTGTTGGCGCTGGCACAATGCGACAGCACTGCCTGTCGATTGTCCTTTCTGAAGATCGGGGCCCAGTTTGTTCACTCGGCTGAACCAAAGGAGGACACTGGACTTCAGTTATTTCATGCCTACAAGCAGTAATTTAAGAAACACATGAGCAAAGGTGAAGCAAAGAATTACCCAGCTGTTTTCCTTTTAGCTGTTAAACCTACTGGCTATAACACCCAGCCACACCCTCCGCAGAAAGGGAAAACCATATGCTGCTTTTTTAAGCTGAATACATAAGAAACCAGGAAGGTTCTCGAGAACCCCTGCAGTGTTTCCCTGCCTTTGTGTCAGGCACTCATATAGAGCAAATGAGCCTTCTTTTTTCTGAAGTGTTGGGATGGGCTAATCCTGTATTTTACAAACCAGCATATTGTCTGCTGTGGAATGGGGCCAGGAGCTTTAATCTTTACTGACAACTGTTCCCCCCCCCCTTTTTTTTTTTTTTTCTAGGAGGACAACTGTTAGTTTTGTGGCATACTGCTGCTCCACCCAATGTCTGCAGACTTTTGACCTACTGAGTTGATAAACATTTAAAACTACTCAGGAGTGCTGCCAGTTTAAAGCTGCATTAGACATCGTATCCCATTGGTACTGGAATACTGTGTGTGTGAGCGTGTGCCAAAGCAGCAGAAGTGCCCAGTCGGGAACACTAAGAGGCACTTAAATGCCATCCTATCAAATTTGGATGAACTGCAGAAACTTTTCGGAAGTGTAAATACCAAGCTTTTAAAAGTATTAACTTCCCTCTCCTCCAAGGCAGCATACAAACCAAACAAATTCACAAGCTCTGACTTCAGGATTTCCAGTATTTTTCAGATGTGGCTGTCTTCAGGTTGACCCATTGCATCATGAGGCAGTTTTCATTCCTTTAACAGGGGGGGAAAAAAAGATAAGGTCCAGTTATGGCAAACCAGTTTTCACTTACTCCCCCCCTCATCCTCATCACCCCTACAGCTGGATTCAGGTATATAGATCTAAGCCTACAGAAACCTTTGAAGGATCCCAGAGACTTTCCCATGGAATTTAGCTTTATTTTCTCCTTCATAATATTTTCCCTAGCAGAATTATCCCCGTTGTGTACCAGGTCTTTGACAGTTAACTGTGCTATTTAAATCCGCATATTAAAAGCAGATCTTTCTTTCTGGTATCATTAGAAGCCACACTGATTTAATTGGAGTAGCTAGGATATGTCTGGAGACTAAAGATCGCGTTTCAGTAAGGAAGGCTGGTACTGGTGTCTCCAATGAGTGGTCTTGCTCCACCATGTTCGAGGGTGTGTTTTCTTTATTTTCACCACTCGAGTTTTTTATTTTTAAAAACACTTCCCCATTTGCTTCCTTGAGTTTTCAGGAAGAAGATGAGTTTAAGTACGAATTTCACTTGAAAAAAACCCCAGTAATATGATAGTAAATATTTAACAATATTTATTATATTTTTTACAATTGCGGACTGTAGGTCTGCAAAGACTTGGTTTTCATCTTTTTCTAGATTCAGCATTTGGCTGCTTTGTGAAAGTGTGTCAGTGGACTGTGTTAACCTCGGAGAAACCTGAAAATCTGGGGGGGAGGTACGTCTATCTCCATGTCATAGGTATATATGCACACATTGGTATCTTCGCAGAAGGGCTGTAACATTTGTTTTTCCATATTAATGTCAGATTTAGCACAAATTCCCACTCACTATCATATTTGTGGGAATCCTTTTTTGTTCATTTTAAATAAAGGACAAAGGATGGAAAAAAGGCCCAAAATGTCTGCATTACTTAAAATTTTTATTTTACACTGAAACAGTTTATACAAAATTAGGCCCTCTTGACTTGTTTTGGAATATATAATATTTTGTTTAATACAATGTGTTCTTTTTTTTACTTTCAATTTCTTAGGTATAAACTACTTGTTGATTTAGCACAGTGTGCTATTCTGTGCAGTAGGTAGTTACAAGCTGAAATAGATATGAATGAAACAGTTTGTTATAAAAATGGCAAGATAAAGAGACTTATTTGGTAGTATATTAGCATATGTTGTGGTGAGGTGTACATACTTTGAAGGGAGGAGGCATTAAAATGTTTTCCTTTTGCCAAAGAAGCATTTGTTCCCGCTGCAGGCTTCCTGGCATTTCTTCAATAAACAGAGTATCTTAAGAGCTTAAGAGAGTACCAAAAAGGCAGGTTTTGAGGGTAGAATTTTTAGGTTGTGCATGTTACTTGTAAAAGCTTTGCTGGATTTATTGGGTTGGTTTTAGAGAGTTGAATTAGCATCAAGAAATGTAGAACTTAATCCTTCAGGAATGCAAGTATCATCTACTGTTTAAGAATTGTGAAACTTTCTAAAATAAATCCCATTTATTAAATCTGCTTTGCAGTAGGGGAAAGAGCCATGCCCAAGCAGACTTTGTACTGTTGGATATCAGACTCTCGTTTCACCAGTTTTTTTTCAATGTTGGTATCCCCAACAGGCCTTCCCACCCAGCGGGGTTTACTGCTGAAGCAGCAAAATGAATCTTCAGTTTTTTTTCTTTTTTTTCAGTACTACACAGTTGACATGTCAATTGTCTAGGTACAATTATACCTATATCAGAAATGTGCAAGTATAGCACAGAATCCATTTTTTTAATGGGTAAGAAAACAATGGTAGTGTTACAAATATTAACTTTTGATACAATACTCTGATCAGGAATTTTCAGTATTATTTTTACTGTGGCTTCCTCTGTTGTCTATGGAGATACTTTGTTGGAAGCTTTTGTCCTCTTTTTATAGGAACTTATAGGCTTTAAAACACAGTGTATTTCTGAATTCAAGCTCTAAAAGTTATTTTGGAGTTAAATCTCTTGATCAGCTAAAAGACATTGCCATTTGTTTTATTAGGAGTCAGATGGTAAGAGTGGAGCTTGGTTTTTGTATTACTATTTTATTTTTTATTTTCTTTCTTCCCATAATCTGATTATTTTTTTATTGAGCTCATATCAGTCTCTTTATTATTGTCTACAAGTGCAATTCAGAAGAAATTTAGTCTGTTCTATAAGCAGGATGAATCTTAACTAACATTTTAATAGATGATATTTCACGAATGGAATGTTCAATGAATAAATGACTTAAACATGCAATTGAAGCTGAAATGTCATACCCTATTTTTATAAAACGAGGAAGAGGAAAGCCAATATATAGACTGAAAATGCAGCTTAAATTCATGTTCCTCTGATGTTTTTTTATACGAACAGTGTTTGTATTCATCTGTATCTTTGGGTGATATTGTTCTAGATTAAAATAACTCCATTCTTACTTGTCCAAATTTTTCTAAAGTTGTTCTAATGTAAAAGAATTTCATAACCCCTAACATGGGAGGCAGCTATGCAAGTTGCAGAAGGGAGAGGGAGCTTGTTGCTGATGGAACTGTGCATCCCTAGTTTTTCAATAGGTGTCACAATACTTGGACTTCTCTTTAATGCATATATTTCTAGGTAATTTTTCATTACTTGCTCTTGTTCTTCATTGAGATATATCACATTGAGATAAATTTTTCCTTGTACTGCAAAAAAGTCTGGTTCCAGCAGTTGAAAAAAAATGACCATTTTTAAAGGGTTTTTTGTCATAAAAGTAGATGTTAATTCTTTGCTTAGGGTGGGAGGGAGCAGGAGAAGTTTCTGGGTTTTTTTCTAGGCATTATAAAGAGAAAGGTGCAGGAGAGAAACGCATGAAAAAAAGTCTTTAACCCATTGATATTGCTATAAAATTTTCCTCAGTAAAGATTAACTCTTAATGTGATTAGGGAGCACAGGCATAATTTTTGTTTATGTTGTGATAACAGGCACTATGTTAATAAAACTGGGGCCCTACTGCTTATAAAGGTAACTTTTTTGTTGTGCCACAAAGGTAACAGAATAATCTCTGGCTTTGCTTAAATATATTACTTGAGCGGTTTTACCGTGGACACTGTTAGATTTGGAGCACTCTTCTTGGGAACCTTCCTGTTACTCCCCCAAAGGATCAGAAATACACATGTCCTTTCTGTTGCAAAGAACAAGGTCTAATATCAAGAATTGTGGTTTTTTTCTGTTTTGGCCTGATACTTCTCTTGGGCTCTCACTGAAGTTCATTACAAACCTTCTGTTTACTTCGTTGTGGTGAGGTTAAGATCTTACACGGAGCAGAGAGGAGCTGTTTATTGCCAAGTTGGCTTCAATTCTTATATATCAAATTCTGCTGAATCCCTTTTTCTGGCATGAAGGGAACACCCGTGTGGTAACAGCGTGTCAGGTTTTACTGACATCACAGCCAAGTTGAAGACTGGAGAGTGACAAACCTTTCACTAGAGAGGATGACTTTCTTTTTGAAGGCCACTGTGGCCCCATCAGAGTACCACTGATAACAGAAGAACTTTTACCTTGATGTCAGTGGAGCTTGGATCAAGTTTTAAATGATGAGAGAGAAGAACATGTTCTACCGCGTTTGTGTTCCTTGCAAAGACTGGGCCAATGACGCTGAAGTCCATATCTGCTGCTAGGCAGCCTTTCTATCTGCAGCTGAACTTAACATAATTCCAAGATGTAACTATCTTTGCCTCTTACCTCCCTCTTAATACTACTCACGTTATTGCAAAATGTTATAGTTAACTTGTGATGGAAGAGGCTGAGTAAATTGAATCCAGAGTTTTTATTACTTTTTGTATTACAGACCTATTTTGTAAGAGACCAAAGGTCTGGTGGAAAGAAACGGCAAGGTTCATGTGAAGTCTTCATTGCTTTTGCTTTTATGTGTCCTTCTTTGGATTACAACTTGAACTTTGATTGCAACTGAGTTCATTCTGTCTGTTGAAAGCATTTGTGTATTGCTTTTGTGCTCTGTATTAACCGCATCACTTAGTGTGAGGGTGAACTTGCTAGATGTTTTATTTAAAGTTAGTGGTGCAATTTATTGTATGTGCTTGTTAATAAACTATATTTTTGGATAGAATTGCAGTCCATTAAAGTTAACTAAATTCTTGCTCCTGGGGCTATTAAGCTATGTTAGGATGTAGTATTTAATTTACATTTCAGTTCATTTGCATAGTAATTAGCTATAAGTCTCTTGTCCCAAGGCTGAAGAGGTGGGGTGAAGACACCTCTTAAAACACTACCAAGCCCAAAAACACCACTTCAATTCACTTAATCCCTTTGTCACAGACAATGTAGTTCACCAGGTCTTGCATAATAGGAACAAAACCCATGTGGAAACATTACTTTAGACCCTTCTATGTATTGATCAAAAGAAAAACAACTTTCAGTAGGGCTGTATTAAGTGCCACCCTGATAGCCCATAGATGTGGCTGTGGTTCATGTATTATTTACTAAGCAGCATTCGGCAACTTTTTTCTTCCCCTCATCTAACAGATATCATCGAAACAAGGTTGCCAAAAATAAGTAGAAATTAAGCATCTGTTTTTCCAGTTATTTCACTCCTTGCTGTGCAGCATTTTGCTCTGTATCTGTTCTGATGAGTTCTTTGAGTTGGGTGCTGTCTGAATTATTGTTAGGTGTATTGGGTGAATACGCGCATATCCATTCTTAAATGAGACCTGTGTTGGTCAAGGTGACTCTGAACATCAGTTATGATGGATGCCTTGAAGGGTTTAGATACCATTCAGACTTCCCTGATGCTTGTTTGCCAGTAACTTTACAATGACTTGCCTTTTTAGTATTTTACGAACGACAACATTAATTTTCCTACCCTTGCAATGTAGGTAACCTCTGTTTGTGAGACAGCAGGAGGAGGATCTAAGTCCCTTAATAAGTGAGATGGCGGGGGGAGAACAGCCCTTAACCTATAACTTTTACCAGCCGCTGTTGTGTCCCTTTTGAATTAGAAAAAAAACAAATGGAAGAGCTTAACATCCTTTTCCTTTGCAATTAAAAGTACTTGGCATAAATGCAAGCTAAGTGGAAACTTCAGTGGCTGAATAATGCTATTGTATTCAGGAAATGAGAGGAGCTGAGATCTCCCTTGGAAAGGCACTGGATGTTTTGTGACTTCTAAGCCAAGATTGAGGGCTGTTCTATGTGGTGACATTTTGGGAACTTGAGAGTAGAATTGGACTACTGCATCTGCATCCCCCAACTTCAGTGATCACTTAATATTACAGTAGAGCCCTCTATTCTGCATTGAGGAATCCTAGCAGTATTCCCTGTAGCTGGCTCAGGAGCCTGGGAGTGGCCATTTATAACTATCAGATTTCTGGCTGCTGCTTCAGCAAGAAAGAGAGCGAAGAGTGACGCTTTCTTTATCTTTTGACATTTTAAATAATAAAAAACCCTCATAGCGTGCTTTTTCAACACCCATTATGCCCTTCAGACATCTCCTGCTCCCAGGCAAAAGACCTTGTCACATCTGTGAGAGATCTTGAGTCTCAAGAATGAAAGCAGTTCTGTTGTTGGAGGTGCTGAAGTGATTTGACTTTCTGATGATGCCTTCCAAGTGGCAATCAAGGGCTAATTTCTCAAGTACCCTGATGCTCTTTTTTTATGTTCATGAGGAATGTAAATATTGACTGGCTCTTTCTGTCACAGAAAGCTGTCAGTCACGGATGGCTGTTCTGTTGCTAAATATGACTACAACCGTGGTATGAGAACCAGTGCCTTGAAGGTGTTCTGCTGTCATTTTCTGTGAACCTCATGAAGTTATGAGGTTTAATTTTTTTTCTTCAGATCAATTAAGAAAGCCTTCTTGTAATGTAAAATGAAATACTGAGTTTGTTTATTGAATGGTGCGGTGAATGTTCTTTAAGTGCACTTTTATAACAGCGAATCAAGCTATCCTAGGAAGAAAGCAAAAAATACACTGTAAAATTCCAGTTTGGTGCAGGTAAGGTCCACTGGAAGTCTAACGTTGTGTTTAAGAATGAGAAACAGCTAGGGCACATAATCCATGATAAAATGGAGATGTGGTCTGAAGATACTGATGACATTGGCTAGATCTTATGAAAAAATATGTTTAAAAAGATAACCAACATTCTTTCTAGGGGTAAGTGTTAACTAATGGTGGTATCAAATATGCCCCATTCTGCTTTTGTTGATCCACTTTCTGGCGCCTATAATTCTGCAGTTGTAGCTATTATTTCAATCTTATGTTTCCTTTATACTTTAGAGTTCTAAGCATTGATTTCTGTTGTTAAAGCAATTAGAAGAATGAAGCTGAATATTTTTGGGTCAGTTTGTGATAACTGTGATTGCTTCGCTGGCACTGAAGTTTTGAAACGGTTTGAGCATGGACTTGAATTTGGCTGCTTTTCCTTCTGCCCTGACTCTGTTGGCTCTCTAATTTCATTTTGTAAAAAGCCAAATCAATGTAGATGATACATGAAGAGAAGAATTACCAAGAAAAACAGCTTTAACTTTCTTTAGAAAGCCTAGCTTGGAATAGGGCTGGCAAGATCTCCGATATGAGTTCTAGGTAAGTGCTCCTTTTAAAGTAGGATGAAAAACAGTGAGTTGTCCAGAGTTGCCCATCTCTAAAAGTACCAGGATTAATTTTGTATATTCACACCTTACAGGTCTATGTCTTTGTTCCTATCATGGCAGTTACTCATTTTTTATAGAGAGTTCGTTTTTATATTATGTCTTTGTAGAATTAAGATTGATTTTTGTACTTCTCCTGATAAAACTCATCACACTCACAGTTTAATACCTCTTCTGTTTCTTTTCCTGTATAGTTGCAAATAACAGCCCTTTTTTCCTCTCTTGGTCTTTACTCCTGAATAGAAAATGACGCTTCATTCTCTAGTCAGTACACAAACTCTAGCACGGTTTCATTTTTACTAATATTAAAGCAGTGTGTTACCTGCACAGTGACACAGGTTTGTTCTTCATCAGGCAAAAGCACCTGAACACATTTCTGTAAAATTATCTAGATCACAAATATGCATTCTGTTCTGGCTGAAGATGAATAGAGGATATCTAACTTAAATTAATGGATTCACTTATATTAAATCAGTACTTCATATCAGATTTTTAGATCTAGCAATATCTAATCCTGGGTCTAAAGCCTGCATTATGAAACATGGGGGCTCGAATTTCTCCAGTAGCTCTATCTAAACTGTAGCCAAACTTATGTCTGACTCCTATAAGGATACTTGGGAGAAAGTTTGAATTGAAAACCTCTCCTTAATTATCTCTTTTTTTTTTTTTTTTTTTTCCTCTGGGGGGAAGGAAGCTCAAATGGTGCAGGAACTGGTACCTACCAGTTAGACATTTCTTTCTAGGTCAGCGCTGAGCTGGTTCCCTTCCCTGCCACGCCGAGTGGCGCGTCTGACATCCCTGCCCAGCGCGCTGCTCTCTGGCCCCAAGCTGCAAAGATGAAAAATATTGATTCCAGTCCATCTCATTGAAGTATTATCATGAGGTGTTCACAGACATGCTGGGACTAGTCCTTACTTACAGGAACATTTATCAGGGGCATCTAGTGTGTTATGTAGCAAGAAGCTGCAAGAGAGAGAATGAATTTACTGTTTTCATTTACAGTCAGTAGCCTGAGACCTTGCTGTGGCTTTAGCTATTCTGATTAATTTCATATGTGGATGCTCCTATTCCAGAATAAAAGTGCCTTGTTGTGAAAGAATTTAATTCCTTTAATTTCATTTGGGAATAAGTACATCCACACACCTGGTGTTTAAATCAGAGACAACTATTTCTCTATGAATTTACTCCCTGATGTGTTCTGGATCAGATCTCATGTGTAGCTAAATCCTTGTTTTCATTTAACAAGACCTGATTTATTGCTTAAAACCCTTTCTTTTGGGAAGTACCTGGTTGGAAAATAAAATTTCTGCTTGCAAGGATAAGATTGGGGGTGGGGGGGAAGAGAACATAAAAATTCTGTCAAAAAATTGGTTTGGAAACACGGCATTAGAAAACATTGTTACATGTCAGATCTTAGTCTACTGTTTTATTCTGAAACATCTGTCTTTTGACATTTCAAATAAATTTATTCTGATACAATATTTCAAATTGAGAAATACAGCTTTGAAACATGGCTTGGAATATTTCAGTTTTCTGCAGTGAAAATGTCTCTTACGTCTCCACTGTCACACTTTCAGATGAAAACATGACTGGCAGGAACGCTTTGGCCTGACTTTGCTCTGCCCGGGTGGCAAGGTAAGAAGCTGCCCTCAGAAGTCACTCCTTGCTGGATGCGGTTTCAGTTCCTTAGACACAACCCAAGGCTGTGGCGGGGTCTCAGCCACCGCTGTTAGCTCTGTGTCCCTTGTGGGGTTGGTAAGGGAGGAACTGATCAGGGGATGGGTTTCTCTCTGACCTGTCTTCCTCCTCTGGCTCTGAAAAGCACCGCGTCCTCCGGCCTGTTGAGTTGCGTGGTGGTGATGGTAATGTGGTGTTCCCCCTTGTCTGTTTCCCAGTGTGACTTGCTGCTCTGGTGCAATATTTTAGTTTAAAGCTTATTGCTTTGTAGCTGCGTGGATCTGGTTCAGCTGCCAGAGGGGTCTTGCTGTCAAAGGGAGGATGTGCACTTCCATAGTGCACCGTGAATGCATAAGCACAGGGGAGAGCTTTCCTGAAGATGTATTACTAAGCTCTTTAAGATTTAATACCCTCTTGAAGTTCAAACCAGTGTAAGGAAAGGCTTAAGCAGCTTAATGGGTTAAAATGATCCATGACTGTGTCCTTCAGACAGTTTAAAGACCCTGCAGCAACCCAAGCGGGCCACCTGTTCCTCTCGCAGACAAACAGGTTACCCTCCTGACCTTTATTCTGCCACCCTTCAGTTTTGCCTGGCTTGGCTCCATGTGTGGAGTGATTGTTCTGAAGTTTGTCATTGTCTAAAATGCCACTTGCCAGAGTTTAATGTGCACAGCTGCAACCTGAGCCATTGCCGTGTGTTAATAAGACCAAAACCGTTGGACTGACACCAAAAGATCTGCTTGCACTTGGCATGTCATAAATTAACATCATTCTTACCTGCCAGGGATGATTCACTGCTGGCTCAAAGCATATTTAAACTTCAGAGGATGCCAACAAACTGGGCGGTGGTTTGACCTGCCACGTGGCCCAAGACTGCTGCTTTGCTCTCTGCCTCTGCTGTCCCTCTGTTGCAGTGTGTCGGGAAACAGAAGCTCTTTATGGCGTTATGAGAGTTGTGTTTGTGTGCCGCCCTGCCCCTCCTGCCCCCCTCTGCCAAAGGGCTGGCCTGTTTGTGGGAAGATCCTCGCTGGCTTTCAGATTCCTGACTGGTTTGTTACTGCCAGTTTTGGGAGTGGTCGCGGGGGTTAATGCTTGACTAGACTGTAGCCTGTCATTGCAGCAGCTTCAGGAGGCTTTCTTCCCGCAAATCCTACACTGGCAGGGTTGTGATGGCCTCTTAGCATCCCAGAAGCTGCATATAAATTTCATGTTAGCAGAGTCCACTTGACCAACTAACAGCCCACAGCAGGTGGGTTAAGCTTGTGCCCATGCTAGGCAACAAGGGAGGCGGAAAGGGATGCCCCACGTGGAAACGATGGAGATCGTATTGCAGGGTTATATGCCAGAGGTTGAACGTGCTCCTCGGAGCCCAGACTCTTGGGCTCCAGTGTCACGGCGACTGCCTGGCGGTGGCGTGCTGGTCTGTCCCGAGGGACTTGCCGAGAGGGGAGCAGTGCTGCTTTCACGTTTATTCACTTGCTTCCATGGTGCATCCGGGGAACTGGAGGGTCTGCAACTGCAGTGCTGGCCTGGAGTGGGGACAAGTCTCCCTGGGCTGTTGCAGGGCAGGGAGAAATTGGAGATAAGAAGGGATGGGAGACAGTTAAAGACATTTTTACCCATGCCTCCTCCATGGATGGTGGGAGAACGTGGGTATCTGGTGGACTGGGGAGGTTTTTGTCTATCTCCTAATAAAAACCAGGCCTTTTTATAATGACTCAAGATTTGTCTCCTCACATGTTTCCCTCAGGGCTAATGTATTCCTCACAAAGTAATGTGAAGGCATAATGTGCTCCTTCAGTTAAAACTGCTCCTTTGCGTTCCATGGTGTCTGCATTGCCTATTTACCTTGGCTCATCCAAATCATTTGTTAAATACCAAGTTTGCATAAGCTGTCCTGTGTGGACTTTGGACCCTTGAAGTCTTGCTATAGACATCGGGAGGGATAGAAACAGGCCCCGTTATCTATCTGTCAGAAACGTGTTTGAATCTGATGGAAATCCAAAGTGTTGTACAGAACAGGGTGTAACCGTGATTTGGTTGGGGTAATTACGGTAGGCAATGCCAACAGCAGGCTGCAGTCCTTCTCATGTTCCCCACCACAACTGCACACAGGCTGGCAATTTAACCCTGATGTAACTATTTCATTATAGTCATGGCTGTATCCACTAGCTTTTGTTTTTTTTTTCCAGTAGGGGAAAAAAAAAATTACAAATGGGGTCCGCTATTTTTAAGTAAGAAATGAGGAATCCTGGAACGGGATCATCCTATTCAGCAGGACAAAGAGGAGACCTGACCCTGCAGCCCCAGCTTACCTAAGGACACGATGCGGACTGCAGCCTGCTCGCCTCCTGCATCAGCACCGCTGAAGCACGTTCAGAGCAGGAGCAGAGGTTAGACAGCGTCTAGGACAAGGACTGCAGCTCTCCTCCGCTCAGCTTGCAGACACATGGTGATTGCTGCCTGAGCTGTATAAAGGGCTTATGCTGTCTATATTTTATTTTGTGGGTAGTGCGGGTAGTTGGGTTTTATTATTTTCTCTTTATGCAAGGTTAACATGGAGTGTAGAGCTGGTTGCTGGGCAGTGGGGATTGGAGTTGGTAATAAAGGTCTGTTTTCTCACTTTCTCTATTTTTGTCTCTGGGCAGGATGAGGCACATCAGGGGAAAATCTGACTTGAAACAGAAGCTCAATTTTAAGTTGGAGTTAGACAGTCCTGCCGAGAGAAGTTTGCTCACACCACAGCTGTCCGTCATCTCAGGGCATTACCGCTGTGACTGTTCACGCAATGGTAAACCCTGGGGTTCGGTGCCACTTCTCTCCTGGACAATAGGTCTACAGTAGGGTACAGCATTACACCAAACCCTGATCCCCTCATTACTGTGCCAAGTGATGTTTTGGTGCCTGGGGCAGGATGTCTGCCTGGTTGTCCCCCAGCTCCCACACGTCTTGTGAACGTACTGAAAAGGTGACATATATCCTCCTGTAATGGGGGAATGGGCATTGGAGTCAGGACTCCTGGATCTTACACCTTTCCTTCCTGTTTTGGGCACCTACAGAAATTCCATGTGTCCTTTCAGCGTAGACATGCCTCTGTGTGAGACCCCGCTGGTGGTCTGCTATTTGCAGAAGGATTTTTTGCTTGCAAGGAGAATTTTGCAATCACCAAGTGAAAATTGCTCTTTGGAAGAGCTCTGGTTTTGGTACAAACCTCTGAATCTGTCCAGGTGAGTCTGTTCTCAACAAGGTCGCCGGATATCCTCGCATCTGCTCAGATAAGGAGATGAGTGAATCCAGCTGAGCTGCATTTTGTGTGTGCCCTCTCTAAAATGAACTGCAGAGCTGATAACTTCTTTACCACTTGCCCCTGCCAGCTCTGTGAATTGCAGCTTCTTTCAAAGCTCAAGTCAAAAGTCCTGGGCTGCCACAGCACCACGGCAAGTGTCAGCTGAGAGGCAGGCTGCAACAAGCCTAGACATGTACTGGAGTCGCTGCCCAGTCTGGGAGGGGGGATGCCAGCCATACTGCTCCATGGACAGCACTGGGATGGGTTTTTTTTTTCTTAGAACTTCAGTTTGAGACAAGGGAGAATCAGTGCTCAGGACTGCTGGAGGTGGGAGGAAGGGCATGCCCCCTCTGAATTGCTGGTCAGTAGACGTTGCAGCAAGAGTCTGTAGCTGATATTACTGGATTTTGTTTTTTGCTGGTATAAAGGAGATCAGAATCTGGCCTAGGGTGAGGGTGTTTGTGCTTTGGCAGTGGGTGTGAAAGGAGAAACTCCAGAGGGTTGGGCGGCAACATGCTAGTTCTGTTCTCTTCCGTAGATGGCCTTCCGGAGACACGCTGGGTGAGTGGAAAATGTAATGAAATTCCCAGAGCCTCCTGGTGCACTACCAAGGTATTCTTGCCAGCTTTCCAGCCTGAGATGTTGGTGCAGCTGTAGGGGCCAGCTCTGCAGATAGAGCTGATTGCAGATTAACCCCCACCATAGCAGGAGGATTACTGAGAGCGCTGTTTTCTTCACCTGTGAAATAGCGCACACTATAGCCACGGTTGCCTTTGGGGTAAAATAGGAGAATAAAGGGCTTGCAGTAGATCAAGCTCTTTCCAAACTGCCTTTCTTTTTCTGAAAGCTCATTTGTTTATTCTGGTTCGCACACTGAGCAGTACAAACACCAGTAAAAATGTGATGCATCCCAAACTCTAGCTGTGAGGATGGGTTTCGTGACCACTGCAGTCTGCACGAGGTCTTTCAGATCCAAGCCATCTGTGGGGGCTCAGAGTATGCAAACTATTCATGTTGTCTTAAAGATTTACCAGGGAGCAGGGCCTTAATACGCCAGAATCTGTCAGAAAACAGAGACCTGCACCACTGACAGTCCTGAGGGTCTTGTTTTAAGCTTCTAGTGAATAGATTGATCATTGTCCTGCAGCATTTAGTGGTGGAGAAAAAAAGCAGGAAGGGGGTTTAACAAGTGTCTCATATGGTTTGTGTTGTCTCTGCTATGCTGAACCTTTCTTTCTGCTCACACAGCAGGGGTTTTCTTTGCCTCTGTTTCTTTTGTACAGATGGTAGCAATAGGTTTCGTTTCCCCCCCAGCCGTCAAATTAACAGCCTTGGCGAGCTTTCATTTGCTGGCTAGTTTTGGGTGGTGCTGGAGGATTGCTCCACTCAGTACATTTCCAAGACTGGCTTTTTAACCCAAGCTCTATAAAAACAACCTTTTTTGTTTGTTTGTTTATTTGTTGGAGAGAAGGGACCTTGGGAAAACAGATACGAAATTTGCTCTGCCTGCATTTTGCCCGCTGAAGGAGTTGGCTTTGAGTTGCATTAGAATAGCAGATTGGCTTCTTGCATAAATCTCCCACAAGCAATGGGCTGAATTGGGAAAAGCTGGTGGGCAGAGGTACTGGAAACAATCTTCTGCTGTGTTAAAGCATCCGCAGGAGGGACTAATGAAAACTCTGGCCTCATATCTCCAAACTGTGCACAGCAAAGCTTTCTAATCCATCCAGTTGCACTGATCAGCTTCAGTATACAACAATATTCTGAGCTTGTGAATTTGCAGTGCGATTTTTCTCTTCTTTCCCCCAGTCACAGTAATCCAGTACGATATCAAAGAGCAATTGCAGAATGGCAACCCTCACCATTCTTCAGTGGCGCTAGTGGCAATATTTAGCTTACAGAGAAATCAGTGGTCTGAAGTGCTCTATTGATACAGATGCTGATGCAAGTGGATCCTAATCAGAAACAGGTGAAGAATTAACATTTTGTTTTATAAATGTAACAGCCCAACCCAAAGGAAGACATGGATAGTAGGTTTCCTAAACACAAAGCCTATGGGAGGGACATAAACTCATAAACTGAGCCAAGTGTTCCTGAGTCCTTGTGCCTTTACTGTATATAAATAAACAGTGTGTGTGTATATGTAATTTATATGCCAAGGGAACAGCACAAATTTAAAGTTCTTTCATTGCCTGCCTGCGTGCCTGTCTAACTCAAAAAGCTCTGCTCTTGGCATCTTTCTGTAGTACAGCAGCATGTGTGGGCACATCTAGGTTGGCAGCTTCGTTCATACCTGATGCATCTTCACCTTTTGGGGTTTACTTTGTGTCAGAGACCTGTAACATTCTAGAGACCGTAGGACACAGGCTTTTGTCTGTCTCCTCTGTCTTGAGGATGTAGTTGGGAATACTCGCTCATCAGGTGTTTCATTTAAACTTGGTTCTACTTGAAAAAGAGCATGTATATCCAACATATTGCCATGCCAGGAACAACAAAAGATAATAGAGTCACTACTCAGCCTTGCATTTGTTTCTCACATGTGTTCCAGGACTGCTCTCCTCAAACCTCCTCACTGGTTGTTTTCATCTGTTGCTAGAGCCGTATGTCTCCGAAGGAAGGACCAGCTCTGCCATTTGAACAATCCTCCTCCATCTGCTGCTACTGCTCCTATTACTGTAGCTGTGTGTGAAGTGGCAACTCAGTGACGCCAGGCTCACAGACACTTCATCAGTCTATCTGTCATTGCTTGTGTGTTTCCCATAACCCGTGCTAGGTGAGGTCATCACAAACTTGCATTTTAGTGCTGGGCTTCAATAGTTTAAGATTGTTAGGAATACGACCACTGCCATTGGCATTTAGGCTAGCTAGGATAAAAAAATCACTGGGCATTCAGACCCGCTGTTCTTGGGGAAACAGCAAACTGCTGTTGCTGTGGGTTAGCTCCCAAATGTCATCTTTACAAGCCTCCCCTCACCATGAAGGATAAGACCATGGATAAAAACTAGTCAGATCTATTCCATAGTTTCAATTCTCTGTAGGCTAAACCTATGCTCTAGGTTTAATTCCCACCTCCAGCTAGACTTATATTTCAGTGGAAACAATAGTCTGCACAGCTGGCCTCAGATTTCTTGGGGGGTATGCAAAAAAGTCAGAGACGCTTCTGAAGTTTCTGTCCTTATCAATGTGCAATACTAAGGGTAAAACCAGGCATCTCATAGAGCATCAGAGAGGCCAGAAGGTCTCCTTTGCTCTGTGTGAGGTTTTATTGAGATGGATATGGACTGCACAGCCTGGAACACAAGCTGTTTATTTTAATTTGCAAATTAAAAATAAAACCATGTTTATTTGCATCAGTTGAGGGGTCTTTTTCTCACAGCTGCTTGAAAAGTGAGCTGTAGTTGCCAAATAAAATAAGGTTTAATGTTACAATGTGCACTGGGAAGGCCAGAGCTGGTAATTACTCTGCAAGCAGCGAGGCACTAGACGTACAATATCCAGAAATCCATGTGAAGCGCAGAACTCAGCAGTGGCTTGGGGCAGATAGGGGACCGAGCTGCAGGAAGGTGTTACGAAATGTCAGCCACCTACAGCCAGTAGCCCCCCCATGACTGAGTAGCTGAGGAAGCCATGTCCTCAGGGAGGCTCTTAGGAGCAATTCTCTCTGGCTACACACTAGCTGCCAACCCGTGTCTGGCATTCTCGTTACAGAAAGATAGTCGGGAGGTGTCTAGAATCCCTGGTTTCCTTTTAGTCCTCTCTTGTCAAGCTTTGTGCTCTGGCGAACGCTGGGAAACATGCTTGCTATGTTGGGCAGTGGTTTGGGCCTAAAAATCGATAAGGAGGAAGCTTGTCTTACCAAAAAGCAGGTCTGCTTTCTCCTTTTGCTGTGTGGACGTGGACAGTCTGTGTGGGCTCATTGCTGGGGGCTGCTCTTTGCCTGCAAGGTACCCACAAGCCTGCGGGGAGGACAGCTGTCAGAGGAGGGTCTGGGTTTTTTCATCTCCATTCAATGCCGATGAAGCGGTTTGCGGGGCAGCGGTGGCCAGTGTGGTCTCAGCTGTGTTTCATCTGACTCATCTGGTACAGTGGAATAAATGACCAGGCTCTAAATGTTGTTTTACTGTGGTTGAATTTGAAAGCCCGAATATCAGAAAACAGTGTGGTGCTAGCTACCTTATTTATTTACAGACAGAGACTTCCCCTGCCTTTAGGGGATAAACACAGGAAAAAGAGAGTAGGCAAGGCAGAGGAGGCTCAGAGAGGCTGGACTGTTTGACAGGGGACAGAAGTTCAGATCTTTTGACGCCTACCAGAAAGACTGTCTTTCCTTTTGGTAACGACAAGGAAACGTGGGGGAGTCTGACTGATAGCCCAGATCACATGGAGTCAGTGTCCTCTCAAACGGCCCAAGGGTCTCAGGCTGGTTGTATTGACTGGAATGAATGAGAAGGTTGTCTGCAGACCGCCGTACGGTTACTACCTGCATCTTGTAGCATGACAAGGCCTGTTCTGTGCTGGTGCTGCCAGAAGCCCTCTGTTGCTGGCCCTCCTTGGCTCTGGATTGCTTTGTGACCAGAATTTAACAAGGCAGTTTACAATGGCTTTGACACCATTTGGATAGATGAAGCTGGCTCAAAAAGCATCCACCCACTTGCTAAACAATGCCTCAGGCTCTGAACACATTAAACTGTTGCTCTGCTCTGCTGCCTACATGCAGCTTTCCAGGTGGAGTTTGTTTTTGATGTTATCCATCCCCCTCGATGGCTTGTGAGCCGGCTAACTCTGACTCCACCTCCCATCTCTCCTGTCTATAATTTGTATTACAATTTTCGGGAGCCTGCTCTTGTTGCAAAGCCTTGCACAGACAAAGAACGGTCTTAGTTTCAGAAAGTGTCTCTGCCCTTTTGGTTGGTCCGTGTGCCAAAAAACAGGAGCAAGACTTTAATAAAAAACCGTAGGATACTGTGCATATTTGTTGGAAAACTGAGTCCAGTTAAGCACTTGTCTTGCTTACAGGGATGCTAAGACGGTTGGATTTATTGCAAATTCTGTCCCTGTTTTATTTAAGAATTGGTGATTTGGTGCTGGATTTGACTTACTGGAATTGCAGAGACATGAAATTTTGGAGAAACCTTGATTTAAATTCAGTTTGATGCGACAGAGATGCCAACTCTGAGTCAAGCTTTTTTAAAAAAACGGCAATCATCCCACCACCAACTACTTTCTTTTTTTAGCCAGAAGCATATAATCTTCCTTTTGGAACTCTTCTTAAGCACCAGAAGGGCAAAGAGGTGAATATTGTGAGTTAGCAGAATTGGTTGCAAAGATCATGCTTTTTTAGACTTTACTAATGCAGATCAACGTGTGTATATGTTGAAACTTATAGCGAGTAAAGAACCAACAGCTGTCTGCCATACTGGCACAGCTGGCTGGGAAATGGCCCAAACACAGAAAAGTGTTTTTCTTTTTTTTTTTTTTTTTTTTTTTAGGAAAAAAAAAAGAGAGAGAGGGAAAAAAAAGTAGCTGTCTTCAGGTATGTTTGAAATAATGAAAAGGACTGATGTGCAAAGCGATTAAGAGATCTTTGAGGATCAAAAGCCTTGATTCCGTTTTGCCAATGGAACAAAACTTTTCATCTGTTCTTATGTGGACCTTAAAGTAGGGCAGAAGGGTGTAGTTTTTAAATTATTTCATTTCAAAATTTACTTTGGGCAGGGGGAAAGGGTTCTTTCTGTTTGTTCTTGCTCTTGTTATTCAGTGTCCTTAACACAAAAGGCCAGCCTGGCTCTGAAATGAAGAGCAGGGTCGTTCTATGAACTGGTGGTTCATTAGTCTCCTTTTGATATGTTAGAACAGTAAGGGACCCTTTTATTTTTTTTTTTCCCTTTCTAGTAATCTCTGTGTTCTTAAATCAAGACATCTTCCCTCATCATGCTGCAGTGGCTCAATCTTTTTTCAGAGATTTCTAAGTGGGTTGTACCAATGACGCTAATCTTGTGCAGACAGAGCATGCAGTCAAAAGTTAGATGCATAAGAAAGCCAAAACCAAAGGTTTTCAGTGCTCCATGCAGTAAATCCTACTTCCCAGCTTTGTGTTTATTTGGACCTGGATGCCCCCCACCAAGGTAAATCTTGTTTGTTCTCCCTGGTAGCTTCTTGCCAGCAGGACCATGGAGCAAGTGTAGCCTTGGGAAGGTGCAGTACGGGAGGCTCAGAAATGCAAATTGCTGGATTGCAGCACTGCGAGCTCATGAGCCATGTGCCCTTTCTTGGGGAACGGGCTATGGAAGTCACAGAGTTGAAGGGATCAAGAGCAAAGACAAGAGATTGGAAAGGAGAGGACAAAACTCAGAAATGCCCTTGTCTTTGGGTTTCTGCAGGGGACAGTGGAAGAGCTCCCTCTTCCTGTTTCAGCCTGCTCTAACTATTGCAGAAAAGGAGCCTTCCACACTCCAGGCTGGAGTGTCTCTGGTCCCAGCATCCACGAGGCAGTGTATTTCTTTCAGCATGGATTTGCATACTGGGGGATCCACAGGACAGCATGGATTTTCTCTGTGGGTTCACCAGACCAGCTCTGCTGCACCATACACTGCCACTGAAGGGTTAGTTCTCAGAGCCTTCACGGATGAGTTGCAGGTTTGTTAGGTTTAATGACAGAAATTGCCTCAATGGTGGAAGTTGTGTGTTGGTCCTGTCTCGTTGCAGACGGATTGGTGACAGCAGAGAGGTTATGTGTTTCTGTTGCCATTGCAGACACTTTATTGAGTAGGCATCTGGTGCCACAGCAGCACAGGTGCTTCCTGTGACCTGGGGCTCTTGTACTTCTGGTGTGTGGTTTCCTGATCTGTCCTAACCCAGGTCGAGTGGTAGGTGTGCTCTAACCTATTCATCAGGACATCTGTGATACACTGGTTTAAAGCCTGTTCTGTCCTCTAAAACTCAATTAATACAAGTCATATTTTGTCACCACATGTGCAGCAGAGATAGTAACTCCCATTTATGCTGTTATGGGAACCACATCTCTGTGCTACACAAACTCTGTCATGCTGTAGCGAGATACCAATAGCAATAGTGGAAACCAGAAAACAACATCAGCAAAAGCTGAAAAATGTATATTCCCATTCCATGACAGAGCAACATTGTCAGCTGCAGGCTGGAAAAGTTTTGCTGGTGAAAATTTCTAGCAAGGTGTGGACAGCAGAATAAATTGATCTGCTTTCTTCTTTGACCTGTTTCTAGATTAGCCCTTTATGTCTGTTTCTAGCACTCCTATGTCCCTACCAGTGGCAGGAATGAAATGTCACCCTTGATGCAAGCCTGGTGTAAAAGTTTGTAATTACAAGCCATTTTGTGAGCAATGTGGGTGAAAAAATGGCCTCCTGTGGGCTAGTGATCTCCACCCTCTTGGACTTGAAAGCAGGCATACACTAATTTACTGCATACATTAATTTACTGCATAATTTTTATACTGCTCTAACATCATCGTAAGCATGTGTCATTTCAGCGTATTATCAATTCTAATACAGCTGTGAGCAGCAAAAGAGAGTAAAGAGTCTTCGTGCCTGCCTTTGGGGTTGCGAGTGGAGATTAGATTGTCCATGTATTATGTTTTGACAGTAGCTTCTCTCCTGGTGTTCATGCAAATAGTTATTTTTAGGAAGATCATATATTTCCCAGTAATTGTTTTAAATGCATCAAAGTGCTTGCTGATATAAAGCCTGTGATTTATGGGTTCCCGCTACTTTTTAATAGCTGAACTTAAATCCTGGGAAGCCATTTGGAAAATTGGGATTATTCCAAGCTGGAGCAAAGGGAGGGAGACTGGTATTTTGCCAAGATCAGCAGTGATTCATTCCCACATTCATGCTCAGCATCCAGTGAAGGGCAGAAGCTGGGAATGCTGTAAGGAGAGCTAGCAAGAGATTATCATGTTGAAGGTGAATCTGCCCTACTCACTCCCTCTGCTGCTACATAAGGTCTTTTGAATGAGAAGGACCAAATTCTGTCATGTTTTTCTTTCATCCTCTCTAAAAGCTGATTTATTCATAGAAAACCCAAGCCAACTAACTTGCCTCCTGTCTGTAAGGCATAGAGAGAACTGAATATTGGCTGTCCCAAAGAATGTCCCCGTAGGGGTGAAGGACTGGAGAACACCTCAGGATAAATATACTTTGGAAATCCCTTACAAAGAGATGTTTTAGTGACTGCTTGGAATGAAGCAATGTCTGTATCAGGTTAGCCCAGCAGTCTCTGGCAGCGTGAGCAGAAGCTCCGAGAGACCTGTGAAGGGACAGGGTGGACCCAGGACTCATTGCTGGCACATTCTGTCACGCTCCAGTGATACTTGGCCCCTGGACACCCAGAGTGAGAGGTGATCGCAGAATAAATGAGATTGGTGATAGTACAATTTAGATTAGGTGATAAATATTCAAGTAATATAAAAAGGGGAAACTTGCTGTGGTCTAAGATTTACTTGGTTTTGTTTAGCCTGAGGATATTTACGCTGTTGGTGCCTTCACCAGGGTTCAGACTCTATCTCTTAGGACACACAGCTCGACAAACAGTCACTAACACATGGGCGTGAGGAATGAAAGGGGCTGTCTGTCCATCCAGGAGCCTGTCCTCAGTCTGTCCCTCCCTTATCCGTGCCGCTCGCAGGAGCTGTGCTCCAGCTGCACGTCCAGTAGCCGCGGCCGTGCTTATGGGGAGAGCAAGGCTTTTACAGCAGGGCAGCTGAAATACTTCTTAGCTGTGAGCCCCTTGGGAACTGTCTTTCCTCAGAGAGATCTGTCCTCCTTGCCCTCGGGCCAGCTGACAGCGGAGTAAAATTTCTCATCATGTTTTACTTCTCCCAGCCCTGGGAGAGAAGCGCAGGGAGATGGTAAATGAAGCCAAGTATCCCAGCATGGTTCAGTCCCAGCAGAAAGGAAAGGACTCTTTTTTTTCTTTTTCTCTTTTGCGGAGCAGGGGCACAGCCAAAACAGTGTTTTCTTCTTTTCCTGATGTGATCATCCCTGTTGCGTATGTTTGAAATACAATAATTCTGAGAGCACTGTTGTCATGATCGGGAGGCAAAAATAAGCAAATTTATATTTGTGGATAAGAGGCAGTAATAAACCCCTGAATTTCCAAACACATAGAGGACCATTGACTTCTAAATACCAGAAATTCTAAGCCCTTACCTTGCCAATTCATGTGGCATTTGGAGGGGCTGTGGATTTTTATTTCATCCTGGTATTTGTGGTATTTCCTGCCATTAGTATAGGAAAACCCTTGTGTGGTAAATGCTGGTTTTTTCCTCCGTTGGTGGCAGCCACTGAGACTTGGGTTCATGAAAGGCAAACCATCCGTTTCAATACCGAAGGATCTCAGAGCTACCTGGGAAGGAAAATCTCATCGAGGTTGAGTAAGGATTTTAGTACTGTGAGAGCCAGCTGAATGGCTCTGAGCAGAATAAATCTGGTCTTGAGATCCAAGAGTCTGGGGCTTAAAATTCATTGGGTGGCTTCAAAAGCTGTAGCTGGGAAATACAGTTGATAGTAATTTTATCACAACCTCTTAAAAGTAATCTGGGTATAAAGGTTTTGGGTACAAGTGTTGGCCCCGAGTCAGTAACCCAGCCTTCAGAAATTGCTGTTTTTATTGCAGATTAAACTGTAGATTGGGCCATTTAGATTTGTAATGGAAAAATATTAGCCAATGTACTTTCCTCCCCTCCACCCTCTATCATCAGGGCATATATCAAATTGCACTATCTGGCAGGGAGTTCCAAATGTTATTTGAGAAGAGAGAGGAATGCAAGCGATGTCAGCAGAAAACAGCTGAGTAGCGGTTAAATTTCTTTGGCCTGAACCTGCTCCACGGGGAAAAAGAAATGCAACAACTGGACTTGTTTCATTTCACCCCAGCACAAACCATCCTTTGGAAACAGATGATGTTTGTGAGCAACTTCTCTACAGAAGCTGGGGTTTTGGGATGCTGCTAGGTGGACAAATGCTGTGGACGTGGCAGGTCGAGCTCAACAGGGCCAGCACTGGCTATGATCCCTCAGTGAAAGCACTGGACCTTGCAGGGCACTGGCTGTTAGTGCTCTTTTGTGCAGCTTGAGCCTGTTGTTTTAGAGGGACAGCTTTGGGTTGCGTCTCCATGGCCTCTTAAAATTTTTATCTACATTGGCTTTGAAGATAAAAGCTTTAAGAGCTGGCTCAAGTGAACTTGCCCAGTGCTGCAAAAGAGCAGTGGAGGTGCGTGCAAGGATACTGTTAGCTGAGAAGTTGGACTGAGTTAAATGGTACCCTTAATCCCCTTGATTCTGGCAGAGTCAAGTTAAAAGGTCTTCCCCACTTGGGGTGAAGGCTTTGCATGTGTAGATGCTGGCTCACTTAAGGGCAGCGCCGTCTCTGCAGTGGGAGAGCCCTTTTCTCTGCTGGCATTTGCTTTATTGCCGAGGGAAGAAGTCACTTCTGCAGGGTCTCACATCACAAGCTGCGGATGTGTGTTGAATTTTTGGTCAATGGAGGCTTTTTAAATAAACAACAATGAAGCCAGCAAACGGCTAGAAACAGAATGGCTGAACAGGAGAAGAAAACTAAAGTAAATATAGCCCTTGTTTTTCTTCTACCAGTCAGGCTACAGTGTCATCTGACTTCTTCGCCTTGCGCTCCCCATTTTAGCTGGATTTTGTCTGGTTATTCACGTAGCAGAGATCCACATTTTTCTTCTCATCCTCACAGCTTTTGGAAGCAACAGAAGGTTGCAGTCCTCTGACATGGTCCTTCTTGGGATCTTTCTTCACTGACCAGGGTTTAGGGTCCCTTCCTTTGCTGGGTTCTTTAGTTTGCCCCATTTCCTTCCTCTGGACCTCTCTGATGGGACAGCTTGGTCTCCTCTAGGATGAAAACCCAAGTGAGCAAGGGAACAGGAACCAGCTTTTCTCTGATCCCTCCCCAGCTTTGTTACGGCTCCCAAAGGGACATTTTCAGTAAGTTACACAAGAGTCCTACTTGGATGCTTGAGTCAGATTTTTTTCTAGCCCCTGATCTTTAGGGTTATCTCTAGCCTAAACCTGTGTCTGTGCTTCACAAATGTTTTGCATTGAAATACTTTCCAGGTGTAGTGCCCAATTTACATCAGGTACTTGGCCCTAATTCCCACTGAATTCAGTAGGAGTCATGCAACCGTCATTGCAGAAAGTCTGGACAGGTGTTAAGGTCAATTTTGTGAGATTTTGTAATTGAATGGGAGAGGAGCAAAACAGACCTAAAAAAGACATGCTTTCTGCAATCCTACTTCTATTGCAGTCAGAGGAAAGGTCCCCCATCGATGTCAATAAAAGGAGAAACAAAGTATAAATCAGGAAATCAGAGGAAAATCAGAGAGTTTTCCCATGAATTTATTTTTCTTAGGGGTATGGAATAATTTCATAAACTGAGGAAATATTTCTGATAGTTGAGGTCTTCATTCTACCCTGGAAATAGCGTGGCTAAGTATTTTTGTATGTGAAATTAAATTCTTCAAAAAATTGTATAAATAGTTTTTCGTAAGTGACTGTAGGAATTACACCAATGTATTGAAACAGTATATTCAAGTTCCTAAACAGAATCCTATTTAGTGCTCTGAATCTTTTGTCTTTGAATGTATTTCTTCCCTTCCTCAATCCAGTTGTCAGTGAACTAGTTATATTGCCTAGTACAGCCTTCTAAGACACATTTTTTTATTTGCATGCAAATTGGTAGGAGGCAGCTTGCCTGTAAATACTGTGCTAATCATTACGGGTTTCATGGTTCATCAGGACTCTGGTGCCTAATTGGCTGCGGGATTGCCTATAACTCTCGATAGCCTGATTCAGAGCAATAGGAATTGTCGAATCTACATAATAAAGCAAGTGTGATGAAAGGTGAGTGCACACCTACTTTATATGTGCGTTATCATTCTCATCAAGGTCAAAGCGTTTTTTTTCCTTCCAGATATACATATTCATAGAGCCTGTGCACAACTAATGAGTTGGAAGATTAAATGGTTGTGGATTAAGAACAAACCCTACTGTTCTCCTAATTAGATTGAAAGTTACTTAGTTCATCTGATTAGAATTCTGAATTCAAACCAGCTAACGCACAGGCACAGCGCTCCTCAGCTACTTGTGAAATCTGAGCGTAAGAGTCACTGGAACAGATTAACCGTCCACTTCATCCAGTCCCCCCAGATCTCAGAGAGGCAAATGCTGGAAAGTTCACTGGAATCCCCCCAAATTTCCACAGGGGGAGGCTGACCCAGGCCAGAGGGGCTGTGCTGCCAGGGTTAGTTAGCATGCAAGATCTCCATCCAGGATCAGTTTCAGGTCAGATTTTTTTAATATTATAGCAGGGACATTACTATTTCTAGTCCCTGATAAGTCATATTACCTAAGATACTAAGATAAGTCCTTGCTCTTGCAACTGCCATGCCTTAAAATCTCTGTCTTTTCTCTTTTCAACACATACGAAGGTATATAATTAGCAGTCATGACTCAAAGGAGTCCTTGCCCTAAGCCCCAAGTGTCACCGCTCTTCCCCTAAGCTTGGAAGCAGTTGTACTGGTCCCAGGGCTTGGAAAGGGCTGCAGCATCATCAGGTTTTAGGAAACCTTGGGAGACAAATGGCCAGGTCTAACAATAGGCATGAGTCAGTTGCTCTGCAGTTAGGTGATTTGGTTTCCTGTTGCTCTGCTCTCTGGGCTGCTTGTTTTGGGGAACAAATCCTTATTAATGCGTTATCTGTAACATCCTTGCTTCCACCAAAGGGATCCCTCTGTGCATTATTTTCCTGACTGGTGCTGTGTATCGCTTCCTCCGGCTCCCCAGCCCCGCAGCTGCTCCTGCTGCAGCTGCCAGTGCCAGGAGTTTTGGCAGAGCTCCTTAACGAATGCTGCTCCAAGATGCTTGGCTTAACTTCATGGAACCCATGAACATTTGTCCTTTCTCTCTAATCTTCTGAATTGCAGGAGTGTTCAGTATTTGGGCTTTAGATCCTTCCTGGTTTTATTCAGGTGTAGAAAAGAGGAGCAGGGAGGGTGATGGAGGGTCTGTTTAAATACAAAGAAAAGAGATAATGGTTTGGGGCTGCCTTGTCCTACTTCTGTCTCTCTTTTTCCTCTTTTTTTTTTTTTTCTGTGTGTGTGTGTGTGCATGCATTTATTTTAACTTTTCTGTTTGAAGGGTGGGGGTGGAAGGGACCACAGGGTCTGACCTGTGTATTTAACAAAAAGAGAGCACTGAATGAGAGAATTTCAAGTTTTCACAGGTGTATTAAAATAGCGTAAGATTCCTGTTTCCTTAATAAAAATGGGAGCAATGTGTATCTTTCCACAACAGATATGAAACAAAGAGAACTAAGAAATATGTTGGCATACAAAAGAGCAGGAAAGTAACACTGTTCCTGTCACTGTTAGAAGGTTAAAATCCTGCCTGGCAGCCTATAAACTATTTAAACGATCCTACAGAAATTCCACTTACTGAATCATCTTTGGGATTTATAGCTAAATCCTTCACCCCAATTGAAGACCCAATGTACTCACAGCCCTGCCGGAAAATACACCTTAATGAGGGGAAATTGTAAAACTGGACTTAAAAAAAAAAAGCCCTCTTCAGCAGAGAGAGGTCCTTGCCGCAGTCCTTGCTTCACATGGCCACTGAGATGATGGCAGCTGTGCTGCTGTGATCATATGTGACCTAGATTTTCCTCACAGTAGTCCTGTGCTCTCCCTGATCTTGTGTAGGCCTGAATGAATTGAATAGAAACATTTCTGGATGCTTTCAGAGAGCAATGATATCTTTTTCTTTCTCTCTCTCTCTTTCTCTTCAAACCACAGCATCTGTTCCCCTTGTGGTTTTCTCCCTTTGCTCTCACACAGTGGCTGTGAAAGAGGACAGGGCTGGCGTAGCTTTAATTTGGGTAATGGTGGATGGGGAAATCAGGGCAGGTGCGATTCCTCCTCGGTGTACTGCGACATAGCAGAGTGTAAATCTCAAGTCCGTGGATTTTAGCAGTGATTGCATACAAAGGAAGATAGGAGGGCTGTTGGGAAGATGGAGAGGTGAGACTACAGCATCAGGAAGCCCCCGAGTTTGTGCACTGACCACGGGTCTGAGTTTGGCATCACTGCTCTTGAATACCAGTCACATTAAGCTTTTGCACCTAGGCTCAGAAATTGCCCTAGTATAATCTCCTCATTCTCTGCGGGAGAAAAATTGGAGAGCCTCAGCTCCTCAGTGCATGCCCAAGATCTTGCTAATGCCGTTTGGCTGGATTAGGTGTGGGCAGGAATAAGCTTGGTACGTTACAGCACCCAGCAGGAAGTCTGAGACCATCCCTGGCTGCTGCTGTGGAGGCTGTGGGTCCTTGGACCTGCGCTCCTCCTGAAGGCAACTTTTGACTTCTGACTTCCCAGCTCTGACACTGATGCCATCTGTTTACATGACCAAAAATCGCTCCATTTGGAGGGTCTTGGTTAAGGTACTTGGGAGGAAACTAGAAAGATCTGGTTTGATTTCCCTAGGGGGGACAGCAAGGCCTTGCAGCTAAAAAGGCTGAAGCAATCTGTAGGGCAGACTGCTAGTATTTCCTTCCTTCCTTCCATGCAGATCCTGCTGAGTCTGTTGAAAATTCAAGTTTCTAGGATTGGATGCAAATTTTTTTTAACTTAAACCAAGCAACTAGCACTTACAGTCAGAGTCCAGTGGAGACTTTTAGATACTGTTCTGATAGGAATAAAAATAAACACTTATTCTCTGCCTCAGTTCATATGTAAAGTGAAATTGTAATGATCCCATCATCTGCTTTGCAGAAAGCTGTGAGGATGACTTCTCTTCAGTGCTGTCTTCAGTTACAGAGCTGTTCTGACAGTGGCGAGTGAGTGTTACAGGTGGTGGGTGGGGGTTCCTTCCGAAATTTTATATAACTCCAATATTATCTGTTCCTGTGATTGACTTGACACATGAATTCAAAACAGTTGGAGCTTCTCTCCCACTCTGGTATAGCAAACTGGATGTGAAAATGACACTTCCCCCTGGAAGCTGATAGTTTGCTGTTGGGTGCATGGTGTTGTGTTCCTTTGTTCCCTGAACGTGGCACTTGGCAAGTGGTTTTTGCCACTTCAGGGTTGTCAGTTCTGTCTGCTAAAGGCCAAGATAAAGCTTCACAAAAAGCCTTTCACTCCAAACACATCTTCTCTGTAATGTACTGACTCGATGACAAAGGAACCAGGAGCTTAGAGGTGGTTTGGATTTTTTTCTGCCCCAAAGTGTGCACTCTTCCCTTGTCATGCTTTTATTTTAATGTGGTATTTCCTACCCTGCTGTAAACACCAGGGTGGTTTTTGTCTTGTGACTCGGGGCAGCGCTTTGCCATGACATTCCTTTCATAACGCGTTGCTGATAGCACTAGATGTGCTGCTGGCTGCTTCCAGGGCTTATCAGAGGGTTTGTACCAAGAGCACTTAGATAATCCCATAAGGGGATGCATTAGCAACAAGAAACCTGTATGAAGCACTGCTGTGATACGTTTGTGACAAAGCAGTATAAAATACATGGGAACAAATTTGTGGTCCTCTAGAAAAGTTGTGATTTCAGTACAGCATGGTGAAGCAACGTGTAGATGGTGTGCTGGTCCATAATGGCATTGTTTAATCTGTAAAGTGACCTCAGTTAGTTACTGGCAGCGTAATGCCAAGGGTGCCAAGCTGGGCAGCAGCATCTGCCCTTCTGAAGCCCCGTGTGAGAGACACATTGGCCGCTATGAATGTAAGTAACAGAAATGCGAGTATTCATACCAATGAAACTTGCTTGGCTTTTGTTTTCAGTTGAAGAAAACAGACCGAATTTGTCTTAGGGTTCTCAAAGGTGTCTGAATACTTAAGAGACCCTCAACAGCTGTGACTTGATCCATCTTAGTGGATTTGCAGCTTTGTCTGTTGAGGTGAAGCCTCACCATTTTTCATTGAGTTTTACTCTGTGATATTATTCCTTATACACCAACAGCATAGGGAGTCAGACATGACTTCACAATTACTGTGCTTTCAAGTTATATGCAAATGGCCTGACCTAAGTCATAAATTGATATTCTGGCTTGTTTTTACCGACTCCTAGAACACAGAATACAAATCACAAGCCACCCAAAGACACTGGATCCTATTCTGTGCACCATGCTTTTCCCTTGCAATTTGGCCATTATCGGAATGCTCAGCTCCAAATGGGAGAGGGGGGATGATAACAGATGTAGGGACAAGGCAAAAGCCAGAATTCATGTATGAATAGGAATGAAAGGAAACTTTTGTACTGAAGGGACCTCTCCTGTGCATTGTGTCAGGACTGTCACAACCTCCAGCTGCCACAACCACCTTAGGGCGGTGGGATAAATATCTAAATGTAGGCAGACAGCAGTAGTAGGCAATGCATCTGCAAAACTGGAGATAAAACACATGCAGTCCAACTGCAGATCCAATTATAATCAATGTAGGTTGTTTTAGGGACGTTGCAGAAACCAGGGTTTGACTTCACAAGATGAAATGAGAAATTTAACAGGGATGAAGAAAGGCGTTACCACGCTATTCATAACACTCCTTGTTACAAGCTGCCAGCTTCTTCCTGCATAAAATGAAGGAAGGTACAGGTAACGGAAAAATAAATTGGTCCCTGTGGGCACGGTGATTTTGACTATACGTGTGTATTAGAGATGAGGCCGATGGGCTATGAACCGCAGGTGAAGGTGAAGTACATGGAAACCTGGTATGTGTCAGTGATTCTGGAGAGCTGCTCAGAAATGGTCAGGGTGTAATGCCACATTTTATTCAGGCTAAGGCTAAAGTAAACCCTTCCAAGAACACAGAAGCTGCTTGTTGGAAGAGTAAATTGGCAGATTGTGTGAAAGCTTCTGAATTTTCTGCCCCTGTCTCATAGTTGTACCTGGCAATGTGGGGCTTGCCAAAGCTATAGGAGAATATTGTGGTACAATGAGGAATTTGATGTAGTTTCCCACAGGTCAAGCCAGCTCCTCATCGCTGGCTCATCTCCTTGTATGTGCTTTTGAAGCACTGAGTTGTACATGGTACTGAAAAATGTCTGCAGCTTTTCTAACCCCCCATACAGCTTTGGCTTCAGTCGGAAGCACAGTTATGTGGGCAGGGAGAAAATGTTCTCTGAATGAATCCATCATAAACATAGCGCCTGTCCTGTAATAGCTGGGGTTGGAGAATAACAAACTAATAAACCGAAGTCTTTTATTTCTTTCTTTCTTGTAGATCGTATGCTGAAGGCTTCTGAAAAGTGCCTCTGTCTCTCAGCCACAAGCTAGTTGCAGAGGTGACCTTACAGCTTTCATTACTCAGATGTGCTGAAGAAGAAATATTTGCTGGCTTTGCCTGGAAGCTCACAGCTGGGGTGGGTTTTAAATCTAATTGGGCAGAGCCGAAGTTCTTCAGTAGCTTTCTCTTGTCTAGAATAGGACTCTCTAGACCAGGATGCTGCTGACCAGCCTACTGAGGCTCTCTAGTCTCCTGAAGACTCTCTGGTCTGTAGCTATCCCTGGATATTTAGCACCGTGTAACATCACAGAGCTGCTGCCATGCCCACGTGGCCATAGGCAGCAGCTGTGACTGGGCTGTGTGTACTGGGCTTGCGTGGTTTTGTCTGGCCTTGTACGAGATGAGTGAATGGTGACAGACTGAGAGGGAGCAGGCTGGTCTGGAGGATCTGGGTTTGCTTGCCAAGATGTGGAAGTCCAAGCAAAATCTGAGAGATCTGAAAGCTGCTTTCATCTCTGGTTGTGCTGCCCAGAAAGAACTGAGCGTGGCCAGATCTTGTTCACACGGCGAGTTTCCCAGTGAGCTCAAGGCAAAAGAGAGCTTTCCTCAAGCTTCTCCCACAGGGAGCGTGCACAGTGAGCGCAGTCCTGGAGATCACCAATGCTTTGTTGATTTTTACATATATATATATATATATATATAAAAAAATAAATAGAAGATGGTCTTGCTGTCTAAGAGAGCATAGAACCTCTGCTCTCTGCCCTTCCAGATGGTGTCTTTTTAGCTTTCCTGTGGCCAGTTTTGGGTGTAAAGCTGTTAACTCAAGAGCTTTTTTGTGGTCCATGGAGAGTTTTGTGATGCTTCTCTCATCTTTGTTACAAATGTGAAGATTCTCTCTCAGTGTTCAGGTGCACAAAACTAATGAATAAATGGTAGAGGAGAATTCGCCTTAGGGGGTTAATTTAGTGCCTTCTTTCAAGCTACAGCACATGCTGTTCTTCTTTAGTAAGAGGACTCCAAGCTCACCTAGTGTAGTTTGTGCTCCTTCTGATGAGAGTTTGTAGGTTCAAAGCTAAAGAGTAAAATGTCCCCTTCCAAGGGAGCTTGACATATATTTATGGTGCTAGAAATCACCTGGATGCTAAAGCAATGCTAGCATTGTAACAAGAATGCCTAGAAATTTTGATGTGGGCATTCAGGTTCATAGCAAAATCAAACGGGCCCCATTTCAACTATGGAAAATAAGACTTCATTGGCCTTCAGGCTGCTATGGGAAATTCCAAGAATTACTATCCTTTTCTCCAGGCTGATTTGTCCTTGTTGTTTATTGTATGAATCATGTGCTCTACACTCCCAAATGAATGCCAAATTGACTATGCAATGAATTGATGTTCCATTCATGAGACCAGTCCATGGTTGTGTGGCATTTTGGCAGTACCAGTCTTTTCTTCCATGGCCTGGCTTTCCCTAGTCTTTCTAAAAATCACGTACTTGTCCTGCTGGCCATATCCCGCAGCTTATTTGGTCCCTAAGGGAGCCGACATGTTCCCTTCAAGTTACACAGCTCCCCCGTCTCTGTTCTATTCTCCTCTTTTCCTCCTCACCATCTCTGCTCTGCACAAATTACACCCAGAATGGAGCAGTAGGTTTTGCATATAGGAGAGATCCCACAGGGCATAATCTACCAAGGTGTTGCCTCTCCCTCAAATTGCTTCTTTCACTGTCACTTTTCTCCCCAGGCTCTGTAGCCCAAACTCTCCCTGGCCTCCATAGACTGAGGACAGAGACAGCAGGAGAATGCTGCCTCAGATTAGTTTTTCTCTCCAGTCCTTTTCCTGTATCTCCACATTTTCTCTGTCTGGTTTATGGCATTTGGGGACAAAGATTTTTTGATACTGTGCAGATAATACGATGGTGAAATACAACATTTGGTAAGCGGACCACCTGTAATCTTTGTCTTCACAGCTCTTTTTCTTATTCTTACATCCTGAATGTGAGATTTGGATTTGCACATTTTCCTTCCCCTGCAGCACGGCCGCCCTGGTACAAAGCATTGGCTTTATTGTATGTAACAGGTCCTAGAAAGTTGCTTAGATCTTTATTTCTGAGCTTGACACAAATAAAGTGGCATGAGCATTTTCAATGCTGTTCTCATTATGAAGGTAGAACTTTTCCCTGGAACTCTACAATCACTTTTAGAAAAGAATTGGGAGCAATAAGAGTGAGTGACAGCTCTTCCCTCAAGCCTTTTCTATTAACTGACAAGAAAGGATGCCATTTGCTTCCTTTGCAAATAAAATGTATAAAATAGTACTAGTGATACCTGAAAATATCATGTGAAAAGTGGTAGTAAAAGGCAGCCCCTGGTATCTGTTGAGAATGGACGTTGTTCTTATTCAGTCTCAGTTGCGATGTGAAACTTACCTTGCAGACCTGACTACACGACAGGCTATTTTGAGGAGATAGTCTCTTTACACTGTTTGACTGTACAAGGCTTTTAAAAATATATACGTTAAAAGTAGGCAAAAGGATTACATTACAAAAAATTGTGCATGCAAATGCAAGCTCCTCCAATCTTTGAAAAAATTTTCCTTAGTATTATATAACAAGAAATACATATCTGTGCCTATTTTTACCATAATTTGCTTTCATTTGATGACATTCAATAGTAAGATTTATTATTACCCGCAGGGAAAATATCCTGCCTGGGGGTGGTTGAAATAGATCCTGCAGACAAGTCATCAATCAGCTCACGTTTATCTCTTCAGAGATCAGTGATATCAGTGGCAGGAACAATTTCAACCAATCCAAGAGTATTTACTGATAATAAAAGGAAATGTTCATGTGGATTTATGCGGCATCTCTCACCAGAGGTCATACAGCATTTTTGCAGGAGGGCTGATTTACTGAGCCTCATTTAAAGATGAGGCGTGGCGGGCTCAAAGGTGCCCGAGCTCCCTGCTTAGCCAGCGCTGGTAGCCCTTACCCTGATGCTCTCGTTTTGGGGGAGGGTCTACCTTTCCTGGTAGAGGTTGGCATGCAGAGGGCCTTAAGATAATACTGCTCTCCCTGTCCCCGTTGCTAACGAGTTCGGCTAAAAGGATTTAAGACTAATGCAGACAAAAAGATCTTTTACATCAGATGAATAGCATCCAAACGATTGTCTTCCATTTCTAAGAAGCGAATTGTAGCTTCTAACTTAACTCTGCCATGATTTTTAAAGCAGGTCATATATTTGTGTCCCTGATAGAGAGGTTTTTCAAAATTTTATGACAGGGTTCAGGACAAAGATCTATTGTCCTTGAGGCAAAATAACAACCCTGACTTTACCTAGTATTTGCCTCTCGGAGTAATCAGTCTGGAACTAAGACTGCAATTGTTATTTAACCCATGTATGACAGAATTTTTCTTTCTCTCACTTTTGCTTTTTTTCTTTGTAAAATTCAGTATTTATACTTACTGAAACAAAGAGCACTTTGAATCACAACATGAAGTGTATGTTTTTTAAAAAGTTATAAAGGGGTCTTTTTTGTTTGATTTTTGTGGTTTTGTCTAAGGAAATTTACTGGAACATTCATTTCTGTTTGAGAGGAAGCTTGCTCTATGTGGACAATAAAGATGCTAAGATCAGGATGAATGTCTATGGGAGATAATAATAGTGAATAAAAAAATGCACCAGTCCAGTACTCATATTTTCCAGGAACTGCAAGAACTGAGTTCTGGGTTGTGTTTTAAATCTAAGCCCCATTGTTCCTGACTGGGTTCTGAGTCTCTCAGAAAGACTTCTTCTTTGTTCCTTCGAGCAGCTTCAATCTGAAGCATTTGGACCGTTTTCACATTTTAAGCAAAATTTTTAAGATCCACATATATTTTCTCTCTTCCAGCTTTAGAATGTAAAGCAAAGCATCTTTTTACTATTTCCTGTTGAACATGAGCAGAGTATGTTGACACCGGCAAAAGTAATTTGACCTACGATGAGCCTGTGTGTGGGATGGCCAGCAGTTATCAATGGTACGTGATATGTGCCATTAATATATTGCTCCTCTTATGCCAGGGAACATGCCTTGTGAGGCAAAACAGCACTAGCGAGAGCTTCACCTCAGGCATCCTGATAGCCTGCCGTATGTGTTGGGGCGATGCTGACTGTACAGGCTGACATGAGTTGTTCTCTCGAGAGATACAAGGTGGGTGAGAACATTTTTTTCCTGTTGACGCTGTTGCACTTGGTAGCAATAATCATACGCTTGCACTGTCAGGATCAGAATTTAGTTGTGCCCTTTTACAGGTGAATACCCTAGGCTGGCAGTACAGAGTTATTTCTCTTCCTTTCTTTTCTTTCTAAGTCAATGTTTTGGGTTTTTTTTACAAAGCAAATGGTACTTCAGCCGTGAAGGACTGAGGGTGACCCACCCTCTGATGCTTTGGCATTCACCCTGGCCACGTCCAGGAGCCTGGGCGGGGTTTGTTAGTGAGTGAAGTTACTCTCCTTGTCAGAAAAGTTATTTGGAAATGCCATTGCTCACCCTTTTAATGCACACCAATTAAACTTTTTCCCTTTCAAAATGCCCACATAAGGTTTCCTGGCTCAGCCCTGCACCCACCTTTTGCCTCTGTGGTTGTGCTCGTTCTTCAGTGTCACACCATGTGTGAAATAGTCTTTCATACCAAGAACTACAAGAGCCCTAGATTCCTGTGTCACACTGCATTTGTAAGCCTAACTCTGCTATTGACAGATTGCTGGTCTGTGAGACGGCTGTGACAATACAACCTGGCAAATATTAGCCTGGAAAATACTCAGGAGCTTCTTGCCACCAGCAAACCTGGGGTCCCTAAAAGGTCGTTGTCAGCAGTGTGCGGGGCGAAGCCATGCAGTACGATCGCGTTAGTGCTATGCACGGAGCATGAACTCCTGAGACGGGACTTGGCACTGGCTTGTGCTCAAGGGCAATCGTTGGAGCAGCTTGTGAACAGGCAGCTTGCCAGCTAGACGGGCATAGCTGTGGACAGCTAATAGACCGTGTGTGTGTGTGCAGGGAAGGCAAGATGCACAGCTGGGAAATGGGAAAGAGATTTCTATAAACTTCTGCTCTGAGGGGTAAGAGCACATTCAGGCGATGCCAATCCATGGAAGAGTAAAGAAATGATTTCTGGCAGCTGAGACAGGTTCTTGGTCCGGCTGAATCTGACAGAATGCTGTGGGGGAGAACTGGAGATGTCATGGTTAATGAGTATGGAAATTATATCAGTAGCTTGGCCATCTAGGTTTTATATGTTGTCAATCTATAACATGCAATACTTCGGTCTAACATTTTCTGGCTGCCTAGTTTAAGGCATAAAAGCCTCTCTGTAATGAGGTGGTATCTATAGACAGCAAGCTGTTGATAGGGAAGAAGAAATCTTGGCTTCTCATCTCAACAAGTTAAGTTTAAATTAATCGGAAAAGATGGTGGGTAGGAGAGAAAGAGGGGTTGTTTTCTTTTGTTTTCACGTCTTTGACACAGCTGACAAGCTGAATTCCCCATGATTTTTCTGTCTCCCTGCTAGGCCCGCAGAAGCACTGTCTTAATTCCTCTCTTCTCAGCTCTGTGTGCACTCCAGCTCATGAGCTACGCAGTGACCCTCTTACCCAGCTCATCTTTGCATCATGGACCGTGTTTAGAATCTGTGCCACAAATGCTGGGATAAGGCAAAACCTATTCACTGTAAACACGTTTCCCACCTTGCATTTCAGTCCAGCAAGGGATAATTATCAAAACTCCAAGACAAAGGTGTTGGATATCTTTTAACTGGTGTATGGAAAGGATCTTCTTCAAGTCTAATGAGTCTGTGGCTGTTGCAGACATCCAAGTGGGCCTTGCTGTCTCCAGAAGAGACAGAAAGTGACTCTGGGAAGGCAGAGTGTGGAATCTGACACTACTGTGTAATTGAGGAAAAAGAGGTCATATGCATTATTTATGAGCAGAAGGTTGGGCTTAATGTTAACAAGTGAGAAGAAAGTGGCTTCAAAACAACGGCTTTCTGCTCTTCTCTGTGAGAAAGGCTTCTGTTTTAAGTTGCTTGCATTTTAAAACTGGAGGAAGACAGAGCTGCTTTTTATATCGTGCCTTATATTGTGTGTGTGGTGGTGTACAGGACCTGGGGAGAGGCAGGGATTGCCCCAAGGAGTGCACTCTGTTCACTCAAACTGTGGCAAAGATGTGTCATGCGTGCTGCCCTGTAACTAGCTAATCCCAATCAGCTCCAGGCAAAAGATTTCACTGCAAGACAGAAGTAAGCAAGATTGCTACCAATTTGGCATTTCCATTGGTCAGGGACAGTTTTAAAAGCTGAAGAATTTCCTCTGAATCACTCTGTCCACCAGATGCCTTGGCCATGCCCTCTCCTTGTAACCACTGTCCAGCTTTGGGGTTGGATGAGCTGATCTTGTGGCTTTTGTCCTCTTATGCATCCCTCACGAACAGGGTCTGTCCTGTCTGCTGTTGGGGTATGTGTTGGAACTGGCATGAGCGGTCCAGCTCAGGCTGTCGCCAAGTCTCGCTGCAACGTCGCACAAATGTGCCAGGCTTCTGTTTTTTAGCTGTTTTCTGATTATTTTCTAGAGAAACCAGGCCTGGCTGGCTAATGGCAGGTTTTGTTCTTAATGATGGCAATGTGTGATTATTTCCAGCAAAAGATAATACGTTCCGAAGAGCAGGGGATGCTGCGCTGCCTCTCTTCCTTGGAAAACACAGTGTGGGCTGAGGCAGGGCACGTCCCTCCCTGTGGAGGAACCACCTTCATTACTGAGCGAATGTTGCAGTTATTGTCTGCATGGCAGTCACACCTAGAGGCCCCAAGCAGAACTTGAACTCTCGCTGGACCTCTTTCCAGATAAGCACATCCATTAAAGACCTCACCACAAAGGGGTAAGGGCTTTTTCTCCCACTCCACCCAGCAGATGTATCTGACATTTGCTGCTGGTGGCTGCTAACTGTCGCCCTGCTTGGGTTGGAGTCCGTGCTCAGCATGTTTGTGTTGCAAATCTGGCACCCAGGACTAATCCATGAGCTTGTATTTCCAAAAGTTGTATCCTGTTACCTTCTGCATGTCCCAAAAGGTAAAGAAACCCCCCTACTTACTTCCTTTTGTAAAGGCCACGAGCTTCTCCTGTCACCATTTCTGCATTACAGCCAGTTGTCCTTCCTATGGCATAAAATCCAGGGGGTTTTTTTGCTTCCCAACTGCTTCGTGGTATGATCCCAAGCAGACAGTACTTTGTTTCTGGGAAGAAAATTAGGACAGTGGGGTAAAAAGAGAATAACTAGGCCTCTGTAAAAGTCAGGAAGCAAAAAGTGAACACCACTGCACTGGAACTGATGGGGAGAAAAGTATTCTGTTCCTTGATTTCTAACACTGGCTCATTGATTCTTCTCTTGGTTCAATCAGCAGTTACTGCTTCTCCTTAATCCAGGTTCATAACTACTTAGTGGAGTGGGTCCATAACAGCAATACCCCTGAGAAATCATACCGACAGGGTGCAGAGGAGCTGAAGAACACTGGGATCTTACCTGTGGCCCAGAACAAATGTACTGGAGCAGGGAATTGCTGTTTCTAATAAGCTCTCTTGAAAGTCACTTTGCAGACAGGTTTGTGGCTGCTAAGCTTGCGTTGGTGTCCAGAAGGGCCGGGAGACACATATCTGAGTGGTGAAAATGAGTAACACTTTCTTCTAGCATGAAAACAGGAGTACTGTTAAGTTTTCCCTGTCCCCAAGGCTATTATAGCAAAGAAGGTAATGGCAGGAAGGACTAACGAATAAGGATGATTTCTGTAAAGGTGGGTTTGGATCAGGAGAGGCTGGAGGTGAGGCAGAGCGATAGTGGAGGGAGGCAGCCCGTGTGGGGACCAGTGAGTCACGCATCCTCCAGCAAGAAGCACTGACTCATGGGGGAGGTGATCACTCTGCTGTTCCCTTTCTGCTAAGACTGAGGAATAGTCAATTGACACCCAACTTTCCTATGCAAGCTCCCGGCTTAGAGAGTGAGATTTTGAAGGGAAGAAGCTGGATACCATGGGAAACTGAAGTGAGAGGCAAAGGTGAGCCCTGGCAAGCGCAGCCTGAGTGGAGGCGCTTCTGCAGAGGAACCTGCAGCAGCTGGAGGGGAGAATCCCCTGGTGCATGAGCTGCATGTGGAGCAGCGGTTCCGCTCTTACAGCCGGGCTCTGCCCTGGAGACTTCAACACCTGTTCATGTTCCTTCTGCTGCAGGGTCAAGGCTCTGGTGCTCTCAGCACTGCTGCTGCCAACGAGGCACAGAAACTCCTTGGAGCCAGACTTCCTAGCGTGCCGTCTGGGAGAGGTGCCACCCATCTCCGCTGTGGATTGAAGTTAAGTACAATCGATGGGAGTGTGGTTCTGATGCTTGTTACCTCCTGTCCGGCTCTGGACACCTTAACAGATGAAGAGAGCCATCACTTAGTCTGCAGTATCTTCAGATTTCTAAAAGAAAATGCATCTTTTTCTTACTTGTGTACACAGGAGAGCAATTCTACATGGCTGAGGAAAGGGACCAGACGGCCATGTGGTTTCTTCCTCCTCTGAGAAAGGAGTAAAGAAAATGTAAAAGAATCCAAAATGACCCTAAAAGCTGATTCACGCTCAGATTGTTACATCTTGAAAGAGATTTCTTATGAGCGAAGTGTAAAGAGCCCTAATACACAATGTGGTCTTGTAATTATTTTCAAAGCGGCGAATGGCTCCAAGTGTGTTTGTGCAGCGAGCGTTGAGGGCAGGGGCCGTAACTGCAGAGTACAGCCAGTCCCCGACTCTGGGATCAGAAAATGTGATAGCAATTGCAAGTCAGTGCTGCAATTTTCTTTCGCTTTACAAGTTTTATGTTGGTAATGTGAAGTAATTAATGAACCAGAGCAGTGCTGCAGAGGGGGAATATTTTTAATGCTCTTTTTAAAGACGCTACTAAATCAATGGGGCAGTTTAAAAAGGAATGATAGCCTGGAGATTAGGCAACATAATACGAGAAATTAGGCAGGGTTTTGAGAGTGATCGAATCTCAAATAGGCAGGTACGTCGTGATGTGCTGAGTGGGCATTTGGATGTCTGGCATACACTGACAAAGGCAGAACTTGCTGACTTTTAGGCCTAACTAAGTCAGGTTCTGCAACCTGGGTCAGAAATGAAGATCCCCAGGACTTGGAAAAGGCACTGAGAGACTGTAAAGCACAAGCTACTCTCCTGCTTTCCACTGTGCAGGAGCAGTATTTTTCCACTCCTGTCATAGGTCTCCTGACTACCAGCTACATAAGCGATGTCTACATGGTCTTCTGAAGGCAGATATGAGCTTACTCTGGCTGCTGTCCAAGAGAACCAGAAGCCATGTAGCTGCAGCTAATGTGCTACATGCCCAAATTGCTGTGGCCTGCTGAGAGGCAGGATATTAGCTTGGGCTCGGGGCTCTGGCCAGCTCAGACCATGAGTAAAGCAAGTTTTCGTCTGCATGCAGGAAAGCATGTAGGCAAGGACAGCCGACTTGCATAGCATTTGGAAAGCCATTTTTATTGTCAGTTAGGGCAGGTGAGCTGACCCCATGAATATCAGACAGCCACAGCTCACTGTGCATCCTGCTCCAAGCACAGAGAGCAATGCCACGCGGTTGGCCGCGGAGCCAGCCAGCTTCTCATGGCCAAAGAAAACTGCTTGGTGGGCTTGATCCAAATTCTGTGGGCCTCCAGTTGGCTACCCCTGTCGTAGGCATACCCAGAGTTTCTCTTCTGTTTTGGATGCAGTGACTCGTTATGGACAGGGAGGGTTTGAATTCAGTCTTCACTGGCTCTGTGAGTTTCTGCAGGAGCTGTATAATGGGACACCTGGTTGTCCACACTGAATTCTGAGCTGTGAAGCTGTACATGCACGTGGGTACATGTCTGTGCAGTCCAACACTTAACTAAGAAGAAAGGCTGTCTCCATTTTGGATGGATATCTTTGCTAGTTTTTTCCTCCTAAAACGTTTCATTGTCTTAATTTTGAAGACTGCTTTGCTTAAGAAATGTCACCATGTATTACTAATTAATGTTAATGAAGGAAGCACTGTGTGCGCGTGTACATCTATGTGCATATGTACACATGCTATGTATAATACAAGAAAGCATGTATGTTTATATGTACATACATACACTAAATTCAGTCTTGCTTACCTTAGAATGATACATAAAGGCATTAAGGATCCACATCAAAACCTAAGAATGCAGCCTACTGTGTACTAGGCAGCATCATGGTGCAGTGAATCAGGGACCTCTTTTACCTGTCACTCAAAAACTCTCCTGCTCTTATGTTTCCCCATCTGCAACATTGCTGGAACATTAAGGCATTTTAAAAGCAGGAATTTGAGTAACTGTCTCAGTTACTGAGGATAGAACCACAATTTTAACAGGAAGAAGCTTTAACTAAAACAGAACCATCAGGTGAAATCCTGGCCCTGTTAGGGTCAAGAGTACAATTTACTGATTCCTCCATGGAGTCAGGATTTTGCTTGTATCTTGTAACACTTGCCTTTTCTGAATTTGAGGCATTAGTGCTATAACAGAATAGATAAGCTAAAAATAGAAAACAGTCTGACCTAAAATAGTGTGACATCCATATCATAGTGCTTATTGTCTAAGAATACATCTAAGTGACATGTTGATTAATCCTGAACTGAGGAAAATGTGATTCATTGGAAAGAACTGGGATTGTACCAATAATTCAGTACCAGAAGCTACACAGACATCGACTCAATATGCAATATTTCCAGTAAAACTTTATTTGCAAGCTGTCAGATTCATCTGCCATTTTCCCAGCTACTTTGGGTTCACTTCTGAGTGGCCTGCATGAAATATTCCAATGCAGTTCATGTGGGCTATCAGCTACTTTACTAAAGCAACTTTTTCCCCTGCCTTTTATTGAAAACAAAACAGTCACATCAAGTCAGGTTGCTGTGAGCGGCTTTTAAGAGAGATGTCGGTTGCACTTAGCGCACAGCTGGGGCCAAAGTGAAGCTGTGTAAGTGCCTGAGCTATTCAGCTGGAAATTACATCTTGTGCAGGAACTTAAATGTCAAGTTCCCCAGTCCCCCTCACAGCTAGAACTCTGACAACTCCCCTTTTCCCATGACTCTTCTTCGCTTTCCTACAGATGTAACTGTGCTTTCCTTCAGATACAATAAATCATATATGGGAATGCCACAGTCTAAAGCCAAGTGAGCTGTCACCCAGGACTTCAGATGACACTCAAGCACATTAATGAGTAAACACAGCCCACAGGAAAGATGCCTTTTGAAATGCACTGTTTGTGTCAGCAGTACTAAAACTAACAAACCAAAACAATGAGGGGGAAAAAGGGAATCATCAGATGCACCTAAAGCTATAGGCTATAAAGTCATGTCACTTGAGAAGAGCTCAAATATGAGCAAATCTTTGGGACAGTAAGTACATAAATTATATATTCCATAAGCAATAAGGCAGCATATACTCCCAGCCTTGCGACGAGAGGAAAGCACTAAAAGAAAGACTAAATGTAACCATGTGAAGAGAAGGGAGCACGAGTGAATGTGTTTCTTATTTTGGAACCTTCTCATGGCAAACAAGCAAGACTCGAGCCAAAATCTTCAGGACACAGAAGGAAGTTGGAACCGTTACACTGCCGCATGGCTCACTGGCATGAAGAAAGGGATCAGCTATACATTGTTCATAAGGAGCCACACAGAGCACGCACTATAACATGCATCGCCAGGGCATTTGGAGGCAACGACTATCAACAGTCAGTGGAACAGGTCCAAATTTATAGCAATGTAACTGAGTGATAATTTCACTCTTGATGATGGAGGAGCAAAAATGTGCACCGGAAAAAAAGAAACAACTGGTGGTAGGGTATAGAAATGGTGCTGGGGAAATGGCTTTGCTTTACCTGCTTGTTCCCTCAATTCTGACTCTTGTAGTATACGCTCTGAAACTAGTTACTCTTCCATTGAACCACTTCTTCAATACTAATCCTCTGAAGGAACCTTTCAGATCGCTAACATGGTGAGGGGAAAACAGTATTAGCTACAATTCTTATGTTCGTGGTTACTTCATGTTGATACAAACAAAAGTGCTTGGTCTTGAATTAACAATAGCTGTGGTTTAGCTTTTCTTCCTTCAGTAATCCCCAAATTATGCATAATTTGGTACTATAGGCAGAATAAACATCAACTGTAATAGCTGAATTTTTAAGGTTAATATTAAGGGTAAGTACACAACGTTTATTTTCTTCTGAAGAAAGCATGTATACTCTGGTTGAGGGGGAAGATGAAAACCATGTCTGTGAGAGCAATGGCTGATGGCTTAGTTCTGCATGATAAAATAAATAACTTCGATTAACTTCAAGCTCCAGTACCTCAGATGTTTGTTGTCACAGAGCAGCAGCTTGGCTGATTGGCAGCTCTGGTTTAGTCGACATGTGTTAACAGAAATTGCTCAATTTACATGGAGTACTTCAATCTGCTGTGTTAGAAGTTTCTGTCCCACATAGGCTAGCATTTCAGCTTTTGAATAAATGGAGGACTTGTAAGGGTTATTAAAGAAATTGCTAAAGCTTCTGCAAATGCTATAGGCCAGACTGCTGACTGAGATGCATAGCATGCACGTGTCACTGCAGATACTTCCCAGATAATGGTACTGATTGAGGTTTTAATCTGGACAAAGTGCTGGAGGCAACTTTCTTTCCAACACTCAATTATCCTGATAATAATATGCTTATTTTCTTCCTGCGTTCAAAATGTGTGGTCTGCTGCAACTGTGCAGTGTGCGTCCAGTGCTGTTTGGAGTGAGGGAGAAAAACAGTGAACAAAATTCATACCACAGCAAAGGGCACTTACAGCACAAGTCCCAAAACATGGAGGACAATGTCTTTTTACCTTGGATGGATGAGCCAAGTAACCGCCATGAGAAAGGGCTGCGTTTCTTCCCACAGGCTGCAGGACGACTCCTTACTGGTTCTCAACAGCCACATAGGAATAAATTTGAAGCACAGCCTGCTGCTAGGACTACGTAGTATAGGGCAAGACTATAATTTTATTGTGCATATGCATCTTGTATCCTCCCTAGTGGGAGGCTGGTCCATAACGGAGTCTTCTAAAATCTCACACAACACAAAGAATTCAGACTAGTTTCCCACGGACATTCTCTGTAGAAGAATTTCTTAGAAGAGATAGCTCAGCCAGGAAATGGGAACTAGGGGGCCAAATTCCTTCATTCAAGTCAATCTCCCATTGGTAAAGGATTTTAAAAAATTGTCCCTATATGACTAATCCCAACTATGCCTCCCTAATTTCGGTAACGGTTTCTAGAGATGAAGGGTGAAGCCATTTGAGAAACAAGCTTTATTTGCTTTTTATTCATTAGGGATTTTTCTGCTAGATTGAATTACTAATAACACTTCATTTATTAAAATTTATGAAACCCAGATTTACTTTTCAGTATCTATATCATCTTCTGATCCTTAATACTTTTCATCAAGCTCAAGGAATGAAAGCAAACTCAGCTGTTTCATGTTTGTTCACAATCGACTTTTACCAGGATCATGTTAGCATTGTTACATACTTGTTATTAAATGATGGCAGAGTGCACATTTCTGAGACAACGCAGAATACCCATTCTTACCTCCAGCAGTTTACGACTGAAAATGACAGAGTGTACCAAATCTGCTAGGAGAGCCAGAGAAGGTATTGCTGCTTTCACAGCTACCTCTGTCCTTCTCTCTATGTTGTCTGCAGAGATAGCTGTGAATTTGGCTCACTTTCTTAGTTTATATGTCCAATTGTATTTGTTGCTTGAAGTGAATGCACGTGCCCTAGGCAATGCACATAAGATTTTTTGCTTTTTATGGCTAGTTGAAAGTATTTCCATTTATGTTAGATTAAGCTGTATTGGATTTAGTTAAGCTTGTTCTGGGTAGCCACTTTTGTTCTGGACTAAGAGTGATTTGTGTCAATTTACCTTAAATCCATTCCTAATTGACTTACACTGAACTGAACTAACACCTGATTTATGCCCTCAATTATCCCATTTTAACCAACAGCTCAGGCATGCTGTCCAGTTCCAGCAACTTAACGAGTTACCGCACACCCGTTGAGGCACAGTAACTGCAGCATGCCTTTCTTTAGCCTGCAGCCAACGTGAGGTTCAATGTGTCAGCTTAACCTCAGGGCCAAGAAAAAGAAAAGTCTAAACGGGTTTCTTACATCTGAGATCGCCACGGGCGAAGGGCAAACACACATGGTCAATTACCGCGGCTCGGTTGGTGCATGGTAAGTTGTCAAGCATGTCAGTACGTGAATGAGATCACTCATTCATGTATTCAGACCCCGCAAGTATCATTTTAAACTGGTGTTACATAAACAAGTATAACTATGGATACGGACACATGGACAAATTAGTGTGGGGATAACAAGTCTTTATGTGTCATCTTTTTCCATATGCATACCTGCATGAAACGCCATGTGACTTGAGGTAGCCTCATCCTCTTTTACCCAGGGGGAAGGTATAGCTAAGGCATGGTAAATTCAGAGCCTGGCTTCCATTGCAGTAATGGTTTTAACCTATTTTAGAACAGTTCAGCTTGGCTAAAGTGTAATAAAACAGATGTAAACCACTTCTATACCAGTGAAACTATCCCTATTGCGTATTTTACTATTCGCAGATTTGCAGGTCAAATCTTTGAATTAATAAGAGACTTTCCATTGACTTTATAGAGCAGTATTTTGCAGAGACATTTGAAGACCCTTCATTTTAGAGTCTAATTTAAAGATGAACTTGCGTCTTTCTTAAAAAACAGCCCCAAAACGAGCAATAAAAGGAACCCAACAATCCCAAACTTCCAGCTTTCCTCCCAGATAACACTAGTTTTCTTACTCTACCCTGTGGGAGAGCTAAGGAGAAATTTGCTTCTTTCCAACAAGGAACACAACAGGATTTGCTAAACTGAAACCAGAGATACAAAAGTTCCAAACCCAGGATGAGCCTGGACCCTTTCAAACTATGACTGGGGCCAAGGAAAGATAGCATCAAACACAAAAACTTTGGATGCTTTTCCTTTTTATTCAATAACTTGACCTCAATCTCAGTTAATCTTTCTCTACTTCCATATAATGAAAGGAAAAATATTTGATTAGGTTATGTGAGATCACATGGACTGGTTCAACACATGGCTGCAGGACCAGGCGTTATTATCTTGGCTAATATGGACACATTTTGAACACTGCTTCTCACTCTGCTATCAGCCACCGCCACCTCTGCAGTAATGTGACAGCAAGAGAAAAAGGATGGGAAGGTGATAAAGTTTGCCCACGCAAGTAGAAAAGCACTTTTTGACCAAAGCCAGCTGGCTTGGCTTGGAAATGAAATGGCATTTTAGCGTAAGGTGACCTGTTTACGTGTACATTGGAGCTCTGTCTCAAAACACTTGTCCTAGATGCAACAGCAGGGGCTGTGAAATAGTTTATCATTGAGTAACCATAGGAAACAGGTGAGCTGTCTCACTGCCAGTTTGTCTTCTAAACTGTTTGACAGATAAGACACCATTCTCAGAGACTGCAACAAATGTGCTACCGCATTTCATGAGCATATTTTTAGTAAAGGGTTGAGAAAGTATGCAATAATCCTAAATCACAGCCAAGAAAACCATAAACCCCTTAACAAATGCCTGTTCAGATACAGAACTCAGAATTGCGGAACAGTTGATCCATGTTAACACTCTGGTTAAATTTTTAAGGCTTGTTTTCCAAACTAAAGCAAACCTAGAACAGAGAATCAAGGGCATTTTTGCCTTTACCTGAAAGGGCCAGAGGGAGCGGGATAGCTGATGTCTGTTATTTATCCTGTGGGACACAGACCAATCATGTTACAAGTACCCCCAAAGAAATCAATGGGAGATACATCAACGACACATTCATACCGAGGAGTCTGGACACCATTATAAAAGACCCAGAGTGCACCTTGTAAACTGGCCAAGTTTAAGAATTAAACTTCATTTCATAAGTTAACTGCTTTAAAAGTTTCTTTGTTATGCCTTGTACATTATAACAGATCATGCAGAGCAATTGTGGGCTCTGTATATGAAGCTTACAAGATCAGGGCAATAAAACGCGCCTTTTCATATATGCAGTTTGGTCAACAGAGTTTACAGTGAAGCAGACAAAATGCAAGGAAAATAATGCTTAAACTTACATTTTAAGAGCAGCACTAGCTGATTGCAGTGGGAGCTGAGGGTGCTCTGCACAAGTCAGGAGCAACTTATCTGGCTTCTAAGAGTTCCGTGAGTCTTTTGTCACTTGAAGAGGCTCCATCAACTTCAAATCTACTTTTAAAAAGTAGTTCAAAGACTTTTCAGGTATTATGGTCTCCTATATCTATTTCTGTCCCTTTTGTTTCCTAACAGCATGTGATACTGACCACACATACTGCTGTCAAATATAGAAATTAAACTTACAGAAAAAAGTAGACATTTTCTTTTTAATCTCTTGGAAGATTTTCCAGACTAAAGCACAGTTCTTAAATTGATGATATCCCTTTAAGAATTTATTTGGCAGGTAATGTTAGAAGACAAAAGACTTTTAAGGTCAGTTTGAACATTAAAAAGACACCCTTTTAAATCAATTTCAAATCTATATTAGAGATAATGGCAAGCAGTGTTTGAACAGATCTCCAAATATATTCTACACCTTAAAAATGCAAATAACTTTAAAATCCTTTTCAGTGATTTCTAGCTCTTTGGAAAAAGGGCAAGATCTATCCTAAGAAATACTTTCTTGCATAAAAATAATAAAAATAGTTTAGTGTTGCAATATATGACAGTCATAGTATGTATAAAGCTATGAAATTATTAACACATGAAGACCTGCAGTTTTTAAATAATGTAGTAAATATGATTGCTTTTTTTAGAGGGGTGAAATCATACAATACCATCAGAAGAGAAAAGTACATTTTAATAACAAAAATATTGAACATAACTATTTTTCTTTAGATCTGCTAAGCAATCTGTGTGTTCTGTATAAGATGTCAAACTATACTGTGCATATGTACACTTTGCTCTCTCTATAAATATACATGTGCATGACACATTTCTAAAAGCAGTAAATGAGTGCTGGGGAAATACAGAAACAATGCAGTTCCTAAGAGAGGCTTATTTTTTCAAGTTATTAAAAGAAGGTGGCAAGCATTCATGAGGATATGAAAATTTAAAGCTGTCTGCAGGAAACTCTGAAAACCTCTGGTTAAGGCTGCTGCCAAAAAATCTCAGCTATGTTATGTCAGAATGTTTAATTGCAAGCTGCAATTTTAATGAATGGAAAGATATGGCAAAAGCAGGGAGTTTCTGAAGCAACATAGAGCAACCGTGAAAATAAAATACCAAAGGTTGTAATCTTGAATGCAGTTGGAAGCAGGAATTTCCATCCACGCTCTGACTCCTTTTCCTACTGTGCAGAATTTGCCAGCTGTCTGGCGAAGGGGAGAGGTAAGCTGCTCTGGATATCATCTCCTGGGCTCAAGGCAGCGCTTGTTACGTCTATGTGAAGAAGTCAACTTCTTTGTATTTGTTATTATGGGTGTTTACAGAAATGCAGCTTAGGAATAAGGGGAGGAAAGGCAAATGTCAGAGTGCATTAAATAACATATTTTCTTTACTTTCCAAGAAGCTCGCTCGCAGCATGATGTTACTATTTATATCAGATCTCTTAAACCCAGCTGTTGGTTCATGTTAACATGCCGAATGGTGAGAAAACCCCAGCAGAAGAGCGTGAATCCCAGAGAGACTTGTGTTCCGTCATTGTGAAGACCTATAAAATATCACAAGTTTTGCTGAGGTACGGATCAGGCGCGCAGTCAGTGAGGCATACAACACAAATATTTCCCGTGTTGATCCTCCAGTATTAGAAGGCCAACAGCAAAGTAAAATCAAAAGTGCCAAATGCTGCAACAGACGACTTCAGATAATTTAGCTCGAACCCCTGGCTGGAAAAGTTTGAAAGAGAACTTTTACCTGTAACTCAAAACTAGCAAATATACTGTACACCCACATTACAGCATTCTTAGACAAGCTGTGTCTGATCTAATCTTATGTACCTTGGCCACAAGTTCTGGAAAAACAAATATTCCCAAGGCAATCAGATTACTGAATGTACCATATAACGATGTGGAAATATTAGTGCTTTACAGAGGGCAGTTTATGAAATGGATTGAGTGAATTTAATTCATGCATTGTCAGGTAATTTGGATTTAACTAAAATAAGGAAATCTCTTCTTGATTATATCTGTCTTTAGTGGAACACCAGAGCCAAGTAGTAGGGTAACAGCACTGCTCCCAGCCAGGGACAGGGAGGTCAGGGGAGTTTGTTCTAAGCCAGCTTTTGGAGAGCGAAAGTCTGTGTCTGTACTGAAGTGGTCATTATGGGGTTAACAGGGTTACCCAAAGTGTTAAGGGAAAGGAACTATTATTTGCCCCTCTCTGACTTCCCGCTCCCTAGGTGGGAGTCCCCCCTTCTCCTATCCTTTGTTTCTAATGCAAGTTCCCATCCTGAAATGCTGTGAGTACAATTTGGTTTTGTTGCAATAAGCAGTCCTTCACAAAATCTTTATTCATAGAGTACTTCCACCATTGTAAGTGAAACAATGTTAGGAATTAATCTGGCCTGCGATTTTAAGAAACCTTGTTCTTACAAGCTTGTTCTTAGACCCTCCTTCCCTATGAAGGGTAACTTAATTGTTTGGCAAATATGCAAAAGCTACATAACATCCCCTACTCCTCTTATCTAGAATTTTAGAAGTCCTGCATTTTCTTTTTATACAAAGTTCACCTTTCGAAGCACGTGACTAAGACTTTTTCTCCAGAAAACAAGATGAAAAAGCTGATTTCTGGAATATAAGGAACATTTGAAAGGAGGCCTGAGGAACAGCCTCAGTTTTGTAAGAAGGTCCTAAAATGTAAGTTAAAAGTTAGTGGAGATATGATTTTGGTGATAGTGCCTCCAAAATACCTTGAATGGGTGGGTGGAAATGCACTGGAATAGAGATGCAAAGCAGAGCTTTATTGCCATAACAACTGCTGGATGATGACTATATTCAACTGTGAGGCTATTTAGTTAAGATTACCAGTGTCGTCTTTTTCCCCATATTTTTCTTTATATTTGCTATTTCTCTGGGTTTATTTCTCTGGGTTTATTTCTCCTTGGATATCATGGAAATTACACTGTCTGCTATTTGGCCAAGGGAAAAGATTTCAGGTGGTTCTTTTTAGTCTCTGGGTTGTATGTAAGTTGAGCAGAAATGTGTTCAGTGGTTGTTCTCTTACATCTCAAGAGTGATCCTAGCAGATGCTTGTGATAATTTTTCACTTGTCATATTGACACTAAAGTGTGATGTTCTCTAAGGCTTTGTCATGTTGCTGCTTCCATGGTCTTATAAAGATCATAATTTTTTTTCTCTGTGGTATGGATTTTTCTTTATCACCTACAGCTTTGCATCCTTTGGATTATCCAGGTGCATTTGGCCTTTGCAGTTGTCCTGGAAGTTAAGCCTAACACAGAACATGGCCATCGAGTCATGGAGTGGTTTTAGACATTCTTCTATGGTTTTATTTTGTGTCACCCTAAGGGGTGATATTTTTCATTTACGCTATTGTGACATGTGAGAACATCTGTGACCTCCCCGCCACCCATTCTTTTTCACTAGCAGTCCCAAGAGGGCTCTGCAGAAGCAGATGTCACAGCACATCATCGCGTATGGAAAACAACATCTGTAATTTCAATTGGATGCCATATTTTGCACTTCCTTTTCTCAATTGTTACACAGGGCAGTGTTTCAATTGAGGGAGGGATGCATTGCAGTGGGAAAGGCGCTGCTCTATACCCCTTAACTATTGTTTGCAAGGCATATATAGAAATCCCTTGAGCAACACATACTATGCTTATTCTTGTAGTGCCACTGAAAAGGACAGATTAGAACCAATTATTTATCTCTTTGGCTTCCTGCTCTGTTTTTGCCAGCTTAGAATAATATGATTTCATACAGCACATAATTCATGAGTATATCCAGAAGTCCTTGCTTAGGCCTTGCTTCAGTGTCTTACTCAGATTCCCACTGATGTTTGTAACTTAAATGAAGAATTCAGGATTTCAGTTAACGTATTTTCAGCATATTGCTGTCATGAGAGGATTTCATGGTTTTAATCATTACATTCTAGTAATAGACTTTACAGATATTATGGATGATAGCTATAGTGATGAAGAGGAGAATAAACTATATTCATACAAAAATCAATGGCATTTGGACTGTTCATGTTGAGAATTTTAAGAAAACTGTATGCATTTAAATCTCTTCCCGATTATTATAGGTCAGTAACAGTCAGCTTGGAAATAGCACAGTAGATAGCAATTACTGTATTTTGTTATGCCTTTGTCTTTGACACCTCCTATTAGCTTTTTCTGAGATCCACAGTAAGAAGCGCATACTTTTGCACTTCTGTTTTGAATGGAAGGTGGGTGTTTCAGAAGTTGTTCAACTTATTTACTGGCTGTATATTTAACTCCCAAGTAAACTGTACGTTATAAATCCTGAACTTCAGAATTTCTGTGAGTTGTGAATTACTGCTTCAGTTTGAGCTAAATGTTTGTAAACAGACAACAGAAATTTACATTAATTTTTTGGGAATGACCTTGGAGGATCTACCTTTTCTCTTCCAATGGTGTGGTTATCGCACTGCCAGTTGGGTGTTTCTGTCGTCATTTCTTGCATCCTGTTTTCTAACCATTTGTGGAGTTACTGCTTTTTGTACTCAGTTAATGATAAAGTCTTCCAAATATAAAGAACACCCTCTCATTTTGATTTTCCAGAGAAAGTACTTTTGATTCTCATGTCCAGAAGCAGAGACGTGCCCTCTCCATCAGTGATTTAGTGCTTCGAAATGGCTCCCATCGTTTCACTCCAGTATCTTGCAGGATAAATCTGGAGAAGCTGTAGAGCGCAGATGATTTTTGGCAAGTATCTTTTTATCATCAAAATTTTATTTTTGGGTCATTCTTCAGCTGCTGCCTTCTGTGAAGGAGGAAGGCGCCAATTTTATGTCTTTTATTATGCATTCCCGAGTAGTCTTTTCTACTTCCAGCAAAATTAATGGGAACTCTGACAAAGATAATGTGAGGTGGAGATGGATGGAGGAGGAGCCAAGGGGAGCTTATCACCTTAGCCTGGAAGCGAAGACAGAGCTCATGTCCTCATAGCACAGTGATTTTCACAGAAAGCTAGTCAGAAAAACATAGTAATAAAAAATATGTATGTATAGTGGGGAGGCGGCGGTGGTGGTGGTTTTCGCGTGGGTAGCTGGGCTGTTTGTGGGTGGTAGAGCTGGTTTCCCGCTGCATTCTCCAGTGATCAGGCCTTGCAAGAGGATGAGGGACCACTTAATTGCGACTTGTTTTAATTAACTCAAGGATGTTGATTTGGGCCCTGAGAGCAAAGCTTCGCCTTGCTGGAGCGATGAGAGCGGGGAAGTGGGGGGGCAGCTCTGCTGGCTGCACGGCTTTCCCCCCCCCGCGGCGTCTCCTCCTGAGAGGGAGGCGGGCTGTGGCAGGAGGCTGCGGGCCCCGCCATGGCGGGCGGCGGGAAGGGGCTGCGGCCTCGCCATGTCCCTCAGGCCCCGCCGCAGCCGTTGCCCCCGGCAACCCCTCAGGGCCGGGCGCGCTGCCCTCGCGGGGCCGGCGCGTGGGCGCACGCGCCGCTCTCTCGGTGGGGCGGGCCCGGCTACGTGCGTCACCGGGGCGGCGGAGGGAGGGACGGGGACCGCTGTGCGCATGCGCTGTCGCCAAGGTTGGGGTGGAGGGGG
>VYZM01007354.1:133952-150690 GCA_013398915.1 Dromas ardeola
TTTTTTTCTTTTTTTTTTTTAAAAAAGCTGTGAAAAGGACTTGCCCCATGTTAGAAGGTTATGATCCAAGCCCAAATCTACTGTGTAGTCATGTTATGAGCCCCTGCAGCACCCTCTGGTGATCCAGGCATGCTTGTGCAGTAGTTGGGGTCCTGGCTGAGCTCCTGAATGAGCAAAACCATCAGGTTTTGCTACAGGACTGAAGAAATACTTTAGAACAAGCCTAGACTACAGCCAACTTGATGTTACTAATGGGTGCTATTGGGTTTTGCTGCCATTATTTTTTTCTTTTTACCTTCTATTTTTTGTCTAAGAGGAGATGGAAGTCATTAAAGGATCTGTAGACTGTCCTGTTAATACTGGCTCTAGGCAAGCACAACCAGTGTGATTGCATGAGATAAAAGGGTTCCAGCTTTATGGCTGGGTTGCTCAGGAGCAAATCAAGCATGGTATGGGGAAGAGGGAAGAACAAAGACAATGTGTATATGAAAATTTTTATTCTGTGTATTATGGCCCATTTCATTTATGATATTAAAATACAGCTTGGAAAAGCAGTGGAGATAAATTTAAAAATAGTCTGAACAGTAATAGTAAAGTAGTAGTTTGGCAAGTAGTAAAACTTAAAGAACTTCCATTTCCCTTCTATTTTGAGTCTTCTGTTATTCCCTGATCTTTCAGAGTACCCCCTCTACGCATTGTATTTCTTCAAGTTCTGTAAATATCTTAAATGGCCTGCTAGCTGTGGCTAGTCTGAGTCCAGGTGCCTGCTGACTGCCTGAGTGATCCGACAGAACCTGCTGTCTCACTGGTTGCTCACTGCAGGTCAGGTACTTCGCTTGGGGGCTGTGTGTAATGGCCAGGTCAAAAGTTCCACAGCACTTTAGATATAGTCTTAAAAATAATTGATAGTTTTACTGTTGCACTTGGTCGAAACTGGCCAATCGAATCAGAAGCTGTTAATAAGGGAGAATAGATTGTGATCTTGTAAACCTCATTTTATTAGAAAAGCAGGTTTAGAAAGCTGTGGGTAGTACAGTTCCATCTTCACGATTTTAGTGCCATCATTGATAATGCTCTAATCTTGTATCAGTAAACAGTGTTCTTTTCTTAAGTGTTTTTACTTAACTTTGTGAAAATAAACTTTTCAAGGTAGAATGATTTAAAACTGTGTTCAGTTTCTTAATTTGCCTTGCTTTTAATGTATTTGATTTGATCTAAACGTCATATTAAGCTGTGATTCATTCGTTCAGCAGAATAAAGTTAAATTTTAAATAGATACTTGTTTTGATGATGCCTGTTTGTAAGTATATGGAAAGATAGTTGTGTAGAACACTTGTGATTTCTTCCTACCCAGAGAGTCTGGTCAGGAAGCTGCAAAATTCTGTAATGGGTTGGGGATTTTGTGCAGGGAATTGACTCTGCAGCATTTGTACTCAGGATTTGATTCTTGTGATCTAGAGTAGAAGCTCAAGGGGTTGTGATTGCAACTCCCTGTCCTCTGCTTTTCCCTTGCCAGACTTTGGACCATAGTTGTATATAGTTTCAGACAGCAGTTTACTTTTATGCCTGTTTTCTGGAGATGGGGGAGCAGGAGCTTATTGGCATCAAAGAAAGTCAGAAGACCTGTTTGTCTAGAAACCATTTGGATTTTTCTATTTTAACACCTTGTGTCTAATCTCCCCCGCCTCCCCCAAGGAACAGAGGAGTGGAGGTAATATTTTCTTTTGTTCTGAAGAGATACTAATGAATTTCTTTAAAATTTCTCTCCCCACCCTCCCATGTGAGGCTCATGTCTGTGTTTCATTGAGGACTTTCTAGATCCTTTTTTTTTTTTAAACGTGGCATTTTTAAGGCTGAATTGTTCAGTAATAAAACCTACTACGATATTCCTGAAGATACTGGCTGACTAGTTGTCAAAAGAGGTTTCAACCTGCTTTTCCAATGTGTATTCCTTTAATGAAATGTTAATGAGAAGATGATCTGATAAACTTCTTGAAACTTTCTGTGCAACAAACTCAGTCTGAGGATTTTTCTTCAGATCTATTTCTTTTAAGGCATCTATGTTTCTTTCTGTAGCTGTCTGTCTTGCGTGCGTGTAGATGATGCCTACAAGCAAGACACAAAGATTTTGGTATGTTGTTCTAAGACTTTAATGACTAATTTTATCAAGGTGTAAGGAAAAGCAGCCCTTCATGTGAAGTTTCTTTTGTGCTTGTGACAACTTTTAGAAGCAGGAGAAAGTAAGCACAGACTAAAATTTGGAGTTGCGATCTGACAGGGAATCCTCCAGGCTTCTTACCCTGAATAGTTGAGATCACAATTCTTGCTTCTGTCTTCACTACTTTTAATTCTTCATGGTCTCTTCTGCTTAATCTTAATGGCTTATAGGATACTTCACTGGCATAATTAGCTTATCTTAAAATAGTCTGATCTGTTAGCAATATTGGAACAGTAAAGGGACAGCCAGCCCAACAATCATTGGGTTTCATGTAGTGCACCCACAGAGATGTGTCAGTGTTTGGGTCACAGGGGAGGAAGGAAGGAGTAGGTGAGAATTTCTCAAATATATGACTGGATCTCGAGCATGAATGCTTCAGCCCACTTGTGTTAGGATTTACAGATATTTTCCTTCAGTTAAAGTAACTAGAAAGCATTTTTTGTTTCGTTTCAACCGAGATACCAGTAAAGTAGAATGAAGATCTAAAATTCGGTTCCATGGGTGTTCCTTTGCATAGGTTGGTTTTTTATACTTGTAGCTTGAGTGTGTCTGGCTTGGTTTATCAACTTTAATGCTTGAGAGAGCGTGAGCCTCTCTCATCTTACCTCAAATTCCTTGTTTCAAACTTACGAGTATTTCTGGTCTCAGACCTTTAAACCTTGAAGAGTCCTACCCTTAATGTATCTAGTTACTTGAGACTCTGTAGCTGGATTTGACTACTTTCTGTGATTGTCGTCTTGTCTTTTCCTATTTCCATCTCCTTAGATGCAAACACAAATTTGGGCAAGAAAAGAATAGCATGCATTAATGAAAAAGATTGTTGTAGGTGTGTTAATTCTGAAGGGTAAGCTCTGTATTTTAAAATGCATATTGTTGGAAGATCTTGTGTTGCAGTTATTGTGGTTGCCACAATATTCAAGGGATTAAATACTTTTTGTTTCTTGTTACTATGCAGGAGAAGGAACTTGATATAAAATACATTCAGGATGCTGCTTGTGATGTGATTTATTCCGTATTTTCTGGAAGACATCTTTTTATATGGATTTCTGTATGTAGAAGAGTACGTCTTTTTCTGCAGTTCATAAAAAAAGCCCCAAAATCAGGTGCCAAGTTGCCATGCATTTTTTTCTTTTTGTTGGTTAAAAATGGATTTCAGCATTTAGTATGATACAACTAGCCCTTTGGTGACATGTTCAGATCCTCAGTAGCTAATGCTATGCCTAGAAATACTGACTGCTCTTGACTTTAGACAGAAAACGTAGTTCTATTATTTCAATGTGTAAAATGCTTTTTAGGGAAAGCTTGTTCTATTTTTGGATTGATAACTGTTCATTTGGAAGTCGAATAAGATTTCTGTATTGACATTTTTAGGTCCTGTTTTTGATCTTTGAAACCCTGCAAAAAGAACCTTGTAAGAAATGCTTTTATTATGTAGTGTTTGAGTTTGCAGACTATCACTGAAAGACTAACTTGGACTCTCTAAGATGTAGTTAAAAGCAAATTCTCTTGATAATGTTTGAGTTCTACTTTCAGGTGGATTTCATGTATTACCTCCACGCAGGAAGTGAGAAAAATAGTTTTAACTGTACGTCTTGCAAGATTTCTTGGGCATTTCCTGTAAATGGCAGTAACTTGGCAAGTCCTATGTGTAGTTTAATGTTTAACTTTAGTTTTGCTTTGCTGGTGTTGCTGGTCCTCTTACATACACAGATAGAATTGCAGTATAACTGAAGACTGGGAGGTGGAACTTGCTTTTTTTCCTGTTAGATCTATGCATCCCAAAGGCTTGGTATAGGCACCATTTTAGTATGGTTCAGTTTGTTAGAACAAAATTGTTCTGGTGAGACCTCTAGACCAGATTAGATGAAGTCAGCTTTCAACTGAATTTGTTACTTACAATCTTCTAATGCTTGTTTTCTTGTGTGTGTGTGGATTTTTTTTTTTTATTTTTCCCTTGTTTCTCCCGCATTCATTAACTGTGCTTACAATGAATTTTCAGTGAATTAGTTTCAATGTTCCAGCTAAATCCTTGGCTGTGGTGATGGCGTAAGTGGTGAAGATCTTATTCAGGTATTCTTTCTACCCTGTTCCCTTGTGTCTGTTAGACCTATTTAGATGAAAATGCTGTAAGCTGATGATACTGCCTGTGTGCTTGTTCCCTGTTATACTATTAATGTTTGTCTTAGAAATATTAGTGAAGAGATTATTAGGAGAGGAAGTCTACCACAGAAAAGCTTCCTGTAGACTACTTGAAATAGTGGTGAATCCTAATGGGGTTCCCATGGTAGTAAATGTGTTTTCTTTAATACACATTAGTGAGATCTTGCTATTGTCTTCTTTATAATACAGCATGTTGGCTGTATTGTAGTCAATACACAAGTTGCCTTAGCAAAACTTTCTAAAACACTATAAAAAAATAATATGTAAAACCATGTTTGGCAAAAAATGCTAAAGAGTTCTAATGGTTACTGAGTGTGTAGGGAAACATCTTTTTCTCTTTTTGGCATTCACATAAGCTCTTTAATCCAAGTCTTTGTTTCTTTCTCCTCTGCTGTATTCCTGTATTAAATTATAAATTATTTAATTTTTATTTTAGCAATAGGAGACAATTTGAGCAGAATTAAAGTAATGTATCTGTCTAAATGAGTGATACCTAATTGGATTATCATTGTTTAGAGAACATATCTGCCATCATTCATTGTGAAACTACACTTTTGTTTGAGAGCTACAATAAATACTAAAGTCTCACTGTTCAATCTAATGAATGTAGCTCTAGATCTGCACTTTCATTGCCATTCTTAATTTCCACAATGCACCAGTGGGTTGAGGTTCTGTTCTGGAATTTCAGGACGTCTGTGAAGGATGCTCTGGCTGCAGTTTAGTGGCAGAGAAGGGCATGCGCCATTTACCCTCCCAGCCCAGTCAGCCTGTGGCCAGTCCTTCTCTCCTGCTCTGTCTGCTGTGCCTGTAACAGGGAGTTTCAGCCCTTTTACTGCCTGGGGTTCGTACTCTGCCCAGAGGAAGGTCCAGTGGATCTAGAGATGCTCAGAGTCATTTGGATAATGAGGGAAGAAAACGTCTGTATCTTTGTAATAATTTTTCTTGAAAAGGTGTTTCTGGGTTAAAGTGCTCTTTGCTAGTCTCAGGCAATTAATGTAAGGAATCTCCTAAAGCCAGAACGTTCTTCTCCCAGACCTTAGACCTGTGCATCTGATAGGTCTGTGCAGTATGCTTAGACATGTTACAAGTTTATAGGCCTTACCTGTATTTCCTATAGAGCAACTTCCTTGGTTTATCTTAATGCTCACATTTGAAAGACTTGCTGAGGTAGCATACTGAACAAGATAAGATGGGAAAAATGTTACTAATTGGATCTGTCTTCCAGATTAGAGACCAAATTTAGGAAAACAGCCTTTTAGTCTGTTTAGCTACAATTCCTCAGATCCCCTCTTAGATCAAAGGTAAAGCTATATTGTGATAGATGTATGTAGATAGATGTATGCAGGCTACCTTTAAACTTATTTAATGTAGCTGTTTAAGTCAGTGGCATGTTAGGATACCCACACGGAGAAGGCATTTATTTTTTTACTCTTACCGCTTGAAAATCCATGGTGTCACAAAACGCTCTTTAATTGTAGTACATAAATGGGGCAAACCTGTTTCTTGATGGAGAACACGTCTTAGAGTCGTATTTGTCATCTATGAAGTCTTTGAGAAACTAAGTTACTATGTTCAGTTACGACTATTCACTAGTGAGATGTGGATGGCAATGCACCTGCATTTTTGAGGTGGGCATGTCTTATCACATGGTCTCATGTGGTTTGTAGCTGTGAATTCCTGTTTCGGCTTTTCTTCGTATCTTTAGCAGAAGAGTACTGAAACTTATTTGATATATTCCAGTAAGACAGACGACAGTCAGCACCCACCAACTTTTATTCTTTTTCCATTTGTTTCTTTATTAAATGTGGTTTGGTCATTTTTTGCATATTGTAAGAACATTAAAATTCTCGGATTTAGCAAGCCTTGCTGCTTGAATTACCTTCAAAGGTAGGCTTGAAATTCTTCATAATTATTGTGTGACAAACTTAAATGAGTCATCTTTAAAAAACAAAAGCTTATTTTTGTTCACATATTTAATTTAGATGATTAGACTGCAGTGAAATTTGTGGCTTTCAGGAAAACTCTTGGTACAAAATTTGTCTGTGGTCTAGATTCATGCCTCTGTTCTAAGAAGAAAGTTTTGGCTCAAGTGAACTTTAGTAAATAAAGAAAACTAGGGAGGTAAAAAATTTTGTTTGTTTTGATCTGTGTGTACAACAGAGGCATCTGAACTGTCCAGCATACAGATCTTGTGGTGTTGATAATGGTTGGATGATGATGGAGGTAGTTTCTACTCCGTTGTAATTTGACCTCACCAAATGGATGCCTGACTCTGAAAAGCCTTAACTTTAATTAAGGACTTTATTCTGCCAAATATAACTTCCATCAGCTCTTGCTATTTGCAAATATGGAAGATAAAAAAAATTAGAAATAATTTTCTAGTGAGTGATGCGTTTTTATTTCTTTTCAGTTTTCCGGTTGATACCTGTAGGTTAAACTGAATTGTGATCTGGAGGACTTCTGTGCCTCAAAGCTTGTCTGCTAATCCATTGCTTTAGCAGCAAGTGTTATTTTATTGGCAAACCTTGCCTTCTTTTGAGTGTTTTGCTGTTGAGGAAATTTAAGATTGGTGCCTTGTCTTTGAAGTTGGTTGATTGCTTTCTGACCCTGGTGCAAATGCCTTAATCCTCGTCTCCCTGCCTAGGTGCAATTTAACAATCTCATGTCCTGTTCTTTGTCAGTGTGACAGGGCAGAACAGTATTTTGAAGAGGAGGTATTACATGCCATGTGACTGGGCTAAAATTAAGTGATGCAAACAACTGAAGTTACGTTGCATATGATTTTTGGTGTTAGGTTCTGGAAGAGAGAATATGTCAGACTTAAGCTGTTTATTCTTTATAATTTTTTTTTTGAGAGAGATAGTTGCAGGTAAACCAGAAGTATCCCCCCCCCCGCTTCTGTCTTTGCTGTTTTTTTGGAGCTTTCATTCATTTTGCTTCCCAGTGGGTGGATGATGAGTTTTCTGTCAGATTTATCTGTTAAAGTGCTAGTGTTTTTCTCCTGAGGAAGAAAGAAAGTCTTGTGAATTCTACTCGCAGTAAGTATCTCATTTTTACTTACCTTAATATCTTCCCTTCCATTTTTGATTTGTCTTCTAATGCTCTCATGACTAAAGTTCCAGATCAGTCAGCTGAGTACATCATGAACAGATTTTTGTTCCTTTTTTCCACCTGGGGTCTTGAAAAGTAGAAGCTCCAAAACTGACCATTTATGTACCAATGCTTTTGGAGAAACAAAATAATTACTGCCTGATCTTAAAAACAGACCATCTGCATAGTTTAACATTATGCAAGCTGTGGTTTTATTGATAATCATGTTAGGTATGTTTTGATTTCTGTTGTTGTTGTATTTTTGTTTGATTCTGAAATAAGAACAACCTGTAATGCATCAAACAGTTGCAGATGTTTTTTTAATAAACAAGTTTATTTCCAAGTCCTCCACTAAACTCAGCGTTTTTTAAATGCTTTGTATAGTACCGAGCGTTTATTTTTTTCTTAGTCAAAACATGTTTCATATGATCTGTAAGATTGTAACATTTCTCTCTAGGACCCTAATACTATTTGCTTGCAGTATTTTTTTTTCTTTTTTTTTTAGTTTTTATATATATTGGTGAAATTTGGAAGCTACATTTTTAGTGGTGCAGTCAGAAACGTGTTAATTAGAAGGATGAAAAACATGTTCTTTGTAGACAAGTTGTATTTGTTGATCCCCGTTCATAGTTTTGTCTTCAAAATGAAGTTTACTGGTTCAGTTACTTCATTACTCTTCTGGGTTTTTTTTTATCAGTGTAGCTCTTGTTTGTAGCTATGCGGTTTTTCTTTGTGAAAGGAATCCAGTATAAGACTGCTCTAAATGTGTTAACTCTTTGATACTTGTAATGTGCTGGTACTTTTTTTTTTTTTGTGGTGTTCTTCAGTGCTGTGACTTTGCTAATAGCAGGTCAGAATGGTATGTAACTCTTAAATCATCAAGATGGAAAAAAGTTTTCAAATAAGATGTAATGAAAAAATGGGTTCAAGTCTGATGCAGATGAGGAAGTGATGGCTTAAATAACTGAGCAGTAACAAGTCAAATGCAAAGTTTGGCAGAAGCAAACAATTGGAACATAATTCAGCTAGGCTCATGTTTTTGACAGTTATGCAGATGTGAAGCACGGTTCTTGAGGAGGTGGTTTGATTTTTTTTTTTTTTTTTTTTTGCAGTCACAGGTTCTGTGCTCCCATGGGTTGGGGGGTGGGGAATTCTAACCAGCAGCTGCGTAGAAATGTGTAAGTGCAAAGATGGCCCAGATTTGATGTTAAAGGTACGAGGCAGAGCACTGCTGTGTATTAGCACTTAGTTAATATGATGCTATTTGACCAGATAGAGTATCTCAAATGCTGTATGAACACATATTCTGTGTGTAGCTAATATAAGTGTTTCTCCTGGTTCATTTAAAAAAAATCTCTTCTATATTAGAGATGATTTGATACCTCCAACATGGTCCCTTAGTGCAGAAGTTCTAATGTCAAAATGAAACCTGGTCAATATATCAGGACTACTGTAGACTTCAGTTAGTTTGGTGCTTAACTTCTGCGTGACTAAAATTGCAAGTGTTAAAATGCTTTTATCGGTAAAAATGGGGTATTCTGTATCTTCCTGTCAGTGTATTACTTGATAAATACTGATGTTGTCTGCAGACTAATTAAGGAATGACTCTAATAAGCCAGTTTAAAATATAATCTACTCAAAATCCAACCATTCATTACAACATATCTGTACTTTTGCCTCTCTTTGTTCTCTTGATACGCCCATAGCATATCTTCATTGTGAATAACTCGGTTACCTGTTGATAGTTCTGTCTGGTTTCCAGATGTCCCCCATCCAGTGGAAAGGGAGGACGGGTGATGTATGAAAAATCTCGTGAAATTTCTACTGAAGAGGAACAGTGTCAGGATGTGCTTATAGTATGTAGCAAACGTGCAGCTGCAGCTCAAGTAGGTATATGAGATAACTTTAAAGTAGCCAGTGTGGGCTCACTAGAGTAGCAACCGTCTGAGATTTTTATGAGGACTAGCTGGTTAAATATTTACCAAAGGTCTGTATGATTCCCCCTGGCTCCAACTTGAATGCTGAAGTGATTACATTCTTACTGATAAGTATTTGAATTTGAGTTAGACTTATGAAAAGGATTAATGTGTATTCTTCCAGCAGAATACAGATACTTTTCTAATCTCTCTTGACCTCTATGTTCAAGACTATTCCCCTTTTATTTCAGCGTTCTCTGAGGCAGCAGTCTGAAGCCACAAAACACATTTCCCCCTGTGTTAGTCTATAGGCAGCTTTTCGAAGAGATTGCCTTCCTTTTCTGAGTAGGCTGGCGTTCTCTGTAGCAGCATCCCCTTTTGTAGTATGACATAAGAAAGCATTGTGACAAAGGTTGATACAATATTTTTAGTGTGTGCTTCATTAATTTTGACAACTCAGATTTGTTTGTACTTTTTATGTGCCAGTGTTTATTTCTATACATGTGAATATATGTGGAGACAATGTGTGGGTTTTTTATATGTCAGTATCTTTTATAGAGAACATCTACTATAAAATTGTTAGAACACTATGCAATGATACTTATTTAAAATGTATTCTAGTAGTTGCTGTGTACCTAGTTGGTTTAATAAACCAGTAAAACATTTCAAATGTAGTTCAGTATCTGATCCGGTTAATATCATGTACTGTTTTGAATTTCATCAGTCATACGCATCACGTATTATAGACTACAGTCTTGTGACTTTTTCCTTAAATTTTCATAGCAAGAGAGTAAGACAAACCAATTAGCTTTGGAGTTTTGAGTCTTAAAAATTCATAATATAGATAACATAAATGCAAGGCTTACAGGTGTGTTTTAAAATAGTAAATGGGTTAAAGTAGCACTGGCATACTCTGGCATAGTTTTCCCTTCAGATGGTTGTTTGGAATGTGAGGCCTCTTCCTATATTTGCTGTAGCAGAGCTAAGCTCTAGTTTCACTTATAGAAGAAATTTAATACAAGCAGCTTGTACAGAACTGACCTGCTGCCATGCTGGCATGTAATATATTTAGCATGCATGTGTCTAGTAACAGTGTGATCTTATGGAAGTGAATAAAACAGTGAAACTCTCAAAAGTTATAATTTCTCTGAATGTTTTCAGAGTTCTGTTGACTAAATGTTGTCAGACTATTTGAAGAGACTCGGTTTGTAACTAAGATGTAACCAACTGCAGAATGTGGAATACTGCAGCATTGTGTCTGCATTTCAGTGTAAGAGAGGACTGAGAATTCAAAAGTAGATGGATTTTTTTTTTTTTTTTAATCCACCATAATCTTTGCAGTATTTTGTTTGGGTTTTTTAGGCTGTTTCAGTTTTCTGCTGCCATGATGACTAAAGATTAATTTTTAAATGAAATCTGAAAATAGCTATCTGATCCTCAGGTAGTTAATCTTTAAGAAAAGCTACAAGTGTAAATTTTGCCAGTGCTGTGATATTGTCAGAATTTCTTGGTATCATCTGTGCTTAAAAGCTACTGTGTTAGTTACATGCCTTCTGCAGATTTAACAGGTCACCATTTGGGAGATGATAAGCTGGGAAGAGTGGCATATGTAAGTCCTCTATCAAGACAATGTTACAAGGTGGATAATCTCTTTAATGGAATATAATCTCATGCAAAATCCTAATGAAGTTTAATACTATCTTCTCTGCTGGTTTGTTGCTGAAAGTGTGATATTGGTTTATTGTTTAAGGTTTTTTTGATGTCTTGTGCTGAGCAGGAAAAGAGAGATGGCTTGTTCGTCGTCTCGTGTTTGTTGCACGATACCATTTACCATGCAGCAGCAGGATTCTTCTTGTGCTGCAGCTATGGGCCCAGATTAATAAAAATGTCCTAGGTTGGATCTAAGCAACAGTCTGCAGCTTTAATACTGAATATGGGACATGGTATTTCTAATAACCCATAGCTAAGGGATTTACTTTGTCTCAGACTTGCATGATTGCATTCCTTAAGCTTGAAGATTCAAGTGGGTTTTGAATGCTTTGGGAGTTCCTTTCTTCTTCAGGTCCAGTGGTCACACGTTATGCCAGTGAGTTTTAGCTAAAAGCAGAGGAATGAAGGGTTCCACTTCCCCCAGCTGTGATTTAACTTGTACATCCTCCTGCTGGTAACTTTTTGTACCTTTTCCTGTTGAGAAGTCTATGTAGGCACTTTCTTCCAGATAATCACGGAATCATGGAATTTCAGAGTTGGGAGGGACCTCTAGAGATCATCTAGTCCAACTCCCCTGCTGAAGCAGGATTGCCCCAGAGCACATTACTCAGGACTGCATCCAGATGGGTCTTGAAAGTCTCCAGAGAAGGGGACTCCACAACCTCCCTGGGCAGCCTGTCCCAGTGCTCTGTCACCCTCACTGTAAAGAAGTTTTTCCTCATAATGGATTGTTGGATTTTGTTTTTTGATGGTATTTCTCTAGATTCACTATCGTTATGGACTAGTAAGCTCCTTCAAAGATTGAAAATACTTTCTATTGAATGCTTTAGTTTTGGTAGATACTGCATTTGCAGAAAAATTACAAGGAAGCACAATGGACTTGCGTTTGGGTGCTTTAAAGACACACGTAGTAAAGCAGCATTAAATTGTCTTAAACATAATAGAGAACTGAAATTATTCCATAAAGCATAACGATATTGTGCACTCAGAGTTGTATAGCTTAGCATACATCCTCTTTCCTAGCTCTGCAGAATACAATTGTGTCAGAAGCTATGGTTAGGTCTTTTTAAGTGTTTCAAAATATCAATAATCCTCTTGCCCAAGCTCCTGAATTAATAGCAGATGAAAACAACAGAGTCCCTTTAGAGTTTCCATTTTGTTTTTCCATAGCAGGCTGGATCTGAGACACTGCAGAACTACTAGTGAAAAGTCAGATCTCTAGCAAAAGCTGTGACTTGTTTATAGTGGGTTTGTCAGTGCTATTGACAAATACGTACTAATTTCAGTTTCATGATTTAGCTTGCTTTTTCTCATGGCTCTTCTAAATAAATTTTCATTACAAGAACCGAGTCTTGTGCTTAAATGATTTTGCTTTCAGAAGGCCAAAGAATACCATGTGCATCCTTGAAAGACCTTCCCTTAAGGTGAAATACTTAAAAGTGAATGAGAACCAGTTTCTTTTTAATGTCTGTTTGAATCTACTAAATTTAAAAAGCCATGTCTTTGTTCTACGTGTCATGGCATCAAATGGGATAAAATGCCACAGATAAAACTACCTACAGATAAACTTACTGTTAACTCTTTCTGCTGTTGTCCTCCATCACGCTTTTTCCTCTGCTTTTGGGGACTTTCCCTTCTCTTGAATACCTTTCTTCTAGCTGCGCAGGGTGAGCATTTTCACTGAAGCGAACTTGGACTCATTCCAAAAAGGAACAAACCAGTGAGCCCTGAGAGCTATCTCACCTCTCTATGGAAGGACTATAGGGAGTATTACCATCCAGTTCAGGAAGATTTTGGCTTCAGTTCCACCTAGTGAAAGAATTAGGCAGGGTTGGCCATTTGAATAAAATGAGGTTTTGAGTCTGAGGATTCACTAGGTAGATTAAATACTTCTTCCTTTCCCTGCCCAACTGACATCTTGCAAATAATGCAAATGGACTGACTTGACAGCATCAAAACGGAAGAGCAGAAATCTTAGTTTACTCTGTTTAAACCAAAGCTCAGTGCGTTGCCGCTTTCTAGGTGCGGTACAGCTATGCCATAGACTTAGCTCATGCGTGCTTATCTATTACTGAACTGTGCATTTACGGTAGTCTTAAGATTTTATGTAGCACTTTTTCTGATGTGGAATACTAAAGGGTTTGCGTTTTTTTGAGTAAATGATGCGTACAAAGGTGAGTGCCTGCCATCTCTAAAGGCTTGCTTATGTTGTTAATCAGATACTGCTATCAAAATTATATATTCGGTGGTAGACAAAGAGGAAGGAAAATCTACAAGAAGCTAGGAAGAATAATTTCCACAAGTATTGGTTGACCTAACAGGTTAAGAGTAGTGCCTGCTAAAAGTACAGGGTAAGCTTGTTTTGATTCATATCTTCCTTTTGCAAGCAGGCAAATGTTTATAGTGTGGAGGATGTCTCCACCCCTCTTCCCAGTGAAGCTGTGTACTGGAGAAGATGATGACACTGTATGTTGGTGATTTCTTACAAATCTAAACATAGACCATAATCATAGGTGTGTCTGTGCAGGGGTAAAAATCTATTAGCTTCAGATGAAATCATAAGCTGAAGTTTTGAGAACTAGGTCCGACTCAGTGGTCAACGTTTTGGGTTATACTAAGAAGACTTTGTTTCAAATCTCAGTTTAAAAATCTGTTTAGCTTGGCAGCAGGATGAAATCTGATAAAAAGCAACCATCAGTCTGCAGTTTGTCTGAACCGCAGAGTGAATTGCTGGAAACATACCTTTCTTCCAGTGGGAAGACAGAATTTTGTTGTCCTTGTGTTTCGTTCTGTTTTTAATTTTCTTTCCTTTAAGCAGGTCTGAATGCATTTCCTTACAGCTTCTGTAATACTGTCTCAAAGTAGAGAATATGAGATGAGAACTGAGGTCACCAATACAATTTCTTAATTAAAATCCACTTTATTAATTCTTTCTTCCATTTCTTATGTGTGGTGAGGAGTATCTCATATTTTGGCATACAGCTTTTCCTGTGTTTGCTGTTAGGTTGGCTGTTTAGTTTTTGTTAAGCAGTGTGTGGCCTCATGCAAAACTTGCGAAGTATCAGTTAGGGGAGAAGGAGCTGAGCTACCTGCGTAAGAGCATGGAACTGGATGCTGGAAGTTTCTTGCAGTACGATTTATCCAGAGTTAGAGCTTTGTCACTATGTATCTGTATGTTGCAATGAGATTTAATAGATAAGTGAAGTTTTCCGGGTGGTATGTGAAAGCAGGTATGTTCAAAGGTACACCAGTCTTACTGAGGGGAAAATAGGCTTTTAATACAGGCAAAAGCAGCAGTAGTGCAGATGAACATATTAGGCCCTAGGTACACTGTCCCTCGTAGGCTCTGTCTTTGCTGATGCAGGTGAAATTGGAGACGAGGAGCACTGGTGTCTCTGCTGTTTGCCAACTAGCTGTCAATATTTGTTGCTTCAGCTGCTGCAAGGCTTCCAGTCAGCATGTAAAAGAAAATGGTTGTAATGTCCTGAAGACCCAAAGTACTCAACAATAACTTTTTTTAAGAGTCAAGATTTCTTGCAGGTGCAAGAGTGCTTCTAAGCAGGTTCTTTCAAGTTGTGTATAAAGTGCATGCCAGTTTGCCATGGTTCACTTTTTGTTCATATAATTCCATTTAATCATGTTCACCAATTATTTATTTAGAATGAGTACAATAAGACGCTGTAAAATAATTAAGCTAGCATCTGATTCTAGTATACAGAATCCACTTTCATGAATACATTTAATATGCAAGATTTTTTTTTTTTACTGAAGGCAATAAGTATATAGGGTTTTTAATGGGGACAAAGTGGTTTATTGTCATACCAGAAAGGAACAGAAAAGATTGCAGATTCTTCCTTGTGTACTCTAGTGATGCTGTTAGAATAAAAAAAGAATTTCTATGTCTAAATAAGTATCACTTGACGTGCAGCAATTTAACACTGGCTTTAACCACCCATTTCTCCAAGCTCAGAGATTGACTGAGGTGTTTGAACTTGCATGTGCCACACTTTGATCTGCCATGGCTACAGGCAGTATCAGAGTTTTATAATGGAATGCAACTGCTCTTACCAAAATAAGATATTGCTGTTAATGTCAAGTGTGGCAATTAGAACTAATACCTTCAAGAAGTCATTCACGCCTAACTGCTACATATTTGCTCTACAATTGAAATATATGGTTCCTAGGTCTTTTGCTAGATTTTGTCAAAGATGAACAAGAAGACACGACAGCATGGATGGAAGGGATCCAGCAGTGCGTGTGAAATGGGCACTGTTTTGTGTAATTTTCCTAGCAGGTGAAAATCATTGAGGTAGTAATTAAATGCCGAGATATCCACTTTGACCATCTAATAGTGCAAGAGACTGAGTCTGATCATACAATCTTCCCTTCTGAAGTGATTTCAGGGCTGCTTCTTGGTATTTCTGGCAGTCTCTTTGATTATGAGGAGGATTATTTTTTCCTTTTCCAAAATCAGGATAGGAAACTGTGTGTGACTGTGTTTTGGTGTGTGTGTTTTCTTTGTGTGGTGAGTTTTTTGTTTTGTGTGTGTGTGTGGTTTTTGTTTTTTAAATGCACAATTGCAAGTCTGGATGGTTAGCTATATTTATAGTTTCTGATTCTTCACCAATCCTGGTTATTGTCAGGTCTAGGCAGTCATTGTGTCAGATAGTACTTGGCTGACTAAGTAGTAAAGACGGAGATGTGTACCTTCTGTTTCAAAAAGCTTGCATTTTCATCTAATGTTTGATGTCAAAGTTAAATGAATGTACTTGTTTGAATGGAAGAGGTTTTCAGTAAGGGTAGTCTACAATAATTTCAGCCTGTCCGGGCTTCTGCTTCAGATTCCTGGCTACTTAATGTAATTGAAAATAGGCCAGCTGCCTTTCAAATACATTAAGATACAGCTTTTGCAATATCTTGCTTTTCTCAATATTCCTTGCTCTTGTTTAACTCTTGTTGTTACTAATACATCTTGGGATGTATTAGTTTATCAAAAGGGCTTTGTATATTTACATGTGGGATCATTTAATTGATTCTTGCTTGGGACCTTGATTAAATCTTTCCGGGCCTTCACACAGCTTGATGGCATAGGCAAACTTGCTGAGGCTGCTCTCAATCCCACTGTCCATGTCGCTGATGAAGATGTTAAGCAGCACTGGTCCCAAATACCTGCTCCTGAGGAGCGCCACTCATCTCTGGTCACTACTTGGACATCGNGTCACTACTTGGACATCGAGCCATTGACAGCAACTCTTTGAGTGCAGCCATCCAACCAGTTCCTTATCTACCGAGTGGTCCATCCATCAAATCCATGTCTGTCCAGTTTAGAGACAAGGATGTCATGCGGGACAGTGTCAAATGCTTTGCACAAGTCCAGGCGGATGATGTCAGTTGCTCTTCCCTTATCCCCCAGTGTTGTAATGCCTTTCGTGAAGCCATGTTGGCTGTCACTGATCACCTCCTGGTTTTCCATGTGCCTTAGTATAGTATTAACTAACTGTGTGTGCTGGTTTGTTGCCATTGCTAAGGAAAAAATAATTTCAAAGTTAGTTAGTTCGAGAATTAGATTTCTACTCAGAGAACAGTTTATATACAGAGAACAGTTCTTATCTGAAGGTTCAGTGTACTATAATCAGTGTAGTTT
>VYZM01007358.1:0-32538 GCA_013398915.1 Dromas ardeola
CCCCTTGCCTCCAGGGTATGGGAGGGATAACTATCTTAGTATCATTGCAGCTGGACTAATAATAATTCTTTGATTAGACTGGTAATACTTCAGTTAGAATAACAGTAAATGATTGGCTTTGTAAATATATGGTGTATTTCTTTTGGCCATAACAACGTTTTTAGTACAACAACCTAATGGGAATCAAGTCAGTTCTGTAACTTGAGTACAAAAAATTGGTGGCAGATATTAATCATAATCATTGTTAGTAGTTCAGCTTTGTAAAACTGTAAATGCCATTCAGCCCACAGTGTTACTAATTTGAAAAAAAAAATCTAATATTTTATGATTTTAAGTAAATCTCAAACTTTGTTTGATTTTATAACTGTGAATCATTCACTTAGTCATTATTTTAAACCATTGGATCTGTCCAGTAAAACCTAAATAGAGACAGATATTTTCTATTAGTCTTTAGGAGAATATTATTTGTAATTTATTTTTACAGTTGAAACTTCTTAGAACACATCTATAGTCGTTAGAAAACTTATATTCCAATGAGACTCAGCAAGGAGAAAGTTTTACACTAGGTGGACAAGTTAGTTTAACAGCAAGAGATAGACAAGGTTTTTTCATTTTCTATGCTCTCGTACCGACGTTATCTTTTTGCAAAAGGTGTGCGATGGAGCATGACACAGAGGTTTATAAACTAACAAATGCCATAGAAAAGGTGAATAGGAAGTTATTATTTGCTATTTCTCACAATACAGAATCTAGGAAACCTCCTCAATTTTCGTGTCTCAATGGTACTAATTTGCAAATAACATTGAACCAAAAATATAAAATTTTGCATGAGTAATAAAAGCTATTAATTACTTGGAAAAAATCTGTCAAGGACTCTTAAATTCTAAAATACCATTTCTGACTCATGAAAGTACTTGTAGTATGTATTAACAGCAGAAGCTACTGGAGTATATTTTCAAAACAGAGTGACAAAATCATTATGTATTTGCTCAGTTCTTCTTGGTTTTGGCTTCTGATGCTATCACACACAGCTACTTTGCTAAATAGTTCTTCCATTTAACTCTCCTTATGTTATAAGACAAGGTTTACTTTGAAAACAAGTGTTGCTCTGACATTCTCCAACACATTGTGTTTTTCACACACAGATTTGAAATAGTTTTGTTACATATAACTTAATTGTTATGCTGATTATTATACATAATTATCAGTAAAATTTATTATTGCAAAGTACCGTGGACCAAATAATTAGATATTATTATGTTAATTATTTATTTCTAATAGACTGGGGTCTGAGATCTGCATTATTTTGATTTTAAAGTTTAATATCTTTTCAACTCTTTTTGTAAGAAGAAAAGCTATTAATCATTAAAGCTGGGTTGTGTGTGTGTTGTCCAGCTTTTGAACCTGCTCACTGATTAAAACAGAGTTTGACAGTTGGAGAGAGGTCTGAAAAATGTGAAGTTCTTAGAAATTTGATAAAGTTAAGTAACTCTATTAGTATCTCCAATGAAGAAGATGCTTTGTGAACTCACTCTTTATTTGACACTTGAGAGTTTACGAGGCAGCAAGAGGTATTCAACTTTTCAAATGCTGGAAAAGCTTTGGTCAGAGTGCCTGCTTTTTTTACCGGAGAATCCAGCCAAGCAGTATGAATTCTTAGGAAGTCAGGCTTTCTTGGTTCCACTGTTTTCAAGAAGGATTTTTCCTTGCTTCAGCTGTCACCCAAACCCAGATTGTCTCTTTTCTACCATTTCCTGCTCACTAGTCTTCCAGGGTACAGATTCAAGTTTTCATGGGGGTTTTTTGGGTGTTTTTTTCCACTCCATTTAATAACTTCAGCATTGCAAGCCTAGTAAAAGCTTCCTTTTCAGTCCCTGAAGAAGAAGAAAAGGAATAATTAACAAGATAAAGATTTTCTTCTCCCTTTCTGGAAAACAAAGCAAAACAACATATTTCAGCAGCAAACTACATAGTTTGGTTGGGCAGCATATTGGTTCTTACTACCCCAAATATTTTACAGTCTCACAGGGGATTTTTAGTCATCAGTTTCACAGTTATTTTCTTTATTCTGTTTTTAGTTATATGATTTTACCAGCTTAGGGCAAGCATACCTCATACCAACCTGTATGTCCCTGTTCATTCAAGTTGTTCAGATACCTTCTTCTAACACTATTGGGCTATTTCCAGAACAGTATACTAGGTAAAACCTTTTCATACTTACATGTTATTTTTTTGTTTATTTTTGCAAGAAAGTATGTTTCTCACTAGGTGAGGCCAGTGGAACATCTGATGGAGCCAAATTCTTTTGCTTAGACCTTGATCAGCCGGTTCCTCTGATGTGATGGGAAAGTCTCAGAATGATCCATGTGACTTCCAGAGCTGTAAGTCCCTTGAGCCTAAGCATCTTCCTCCAGCACGGGATGAAAAATCTTTCAATTTAATTAGTTATCCTATGGATATTTCTCTATAACCTCTCCTCTGCTAAATCCCTCCTGACATCTACAAACAAAACCTCACTGCCTTGGAATGAACCAAAACTGATTCTCTGTGACTGATCTCACCAATAAGCTTGTTTTTAACAAAGGCCTTTAGATCTGACAGCGGGTCTGTGCCATGGGGCCTGAGGGTAAGTGCAGTTCCCAGGTCAGGGTCCTCTGCAGTGTGCAGATGCTTCAACCAGCACTGTCTGTTTAATTAATTTCAGTCTGCTTCACCTATTAAAGCTTTTCACTTGCCTGCTGTTTTCCCTATCAATAAATATAAGTAACAGATTATAAAAAGAGAAATTCTCTGTAGAGCAGGATGAATCATTTATGCTAACATTATTAATCTCTTTCTGTCATTACAGCTGGAAGTTTATGTGCAATACAGCAAATAAATTATTTGAGTGCATTGTATTCCTCATATAAATGAGGTTTTCATATGTAAGCAATACATATGTTTGTAAATACAAAATATATTAGGGTATATCCCTCTATATACACACAGCTCTGTAAATATAAAATATATTAGGATACACCCAACTATATACACACAGCTCTTATCATTAGATAGTTATAAATTTTCCTAATTTAATTTAAGCATGTTAGAAAATTCAGCTTTATCAGAATTTGTTAAAATTTTTTTGCATTAGAAATATTTCTAGTTTCAGGCAGATCTGGAACTCCAATTTTTTAAAATGCTACACAAACAAGTAAGTCTGTTATCTGTATTGGTGGAGCTATACTGACCTAACTGTACCAGCAAAGCATTTAAGTGCAAACAAAATATGTTTTTTCTAGGACAGCTGAGCTACCTTTTCCAAATCCATATCAGTATTAGGACTTTAGCTCTTCATCATAAATAGTCCTGTCCATATAACAGTCCCATAAGCAAAGGTATGATTTTATAAGTTGGGGAGAACAGGCATATAGCAACTTGCCGCCACCTCTGGAAAAGAAGATCTTGATCTCATGCTCTCCCTGTCCTTGAATGAGCTTCCCCATCATCTGGGAAAATAGTCTGGTCTTGTTGGATGTCTCAAAGAACTGATTTAACTCATTAACCAGAAGAAACTGGTTAGTTTTCTGCCTGGTTATTCAAACAGTCCCACACGAGACTGGGAAAAGCACTAGACCTGACACAAGGGAGGAGGGGAATCTGTAAGACCATGAGTAGAGGCAGAGGAGGAGAGGCCAAAGCAAGGAGGGACAAGACTCTTCTTTCTCAGTGTAGTAAGTGATGAGATCAAAGCAGCTGCATGTGGAAGCACAGCTCAGGAATTTTGTATGATCATAACCCATCAAGTGGGTAAAGGAGACATAGCAGAGCATTGAAGTGTGACAGCATCCAGAAGACATGGTGACAGTAATTAGGTGAAGGAATATTGGCTGGTTTTGAAACAGCCCTTTTTATGTTTTACTTTTTGTCTGAATTCAAAAAAATGCAAAGTTATTAATACTAGTCACAATAGCCCATTACCTTTTTTTTGAGAGAATAATGCTGTTTCCTTTGTTGTGGAACTTATAACTGCTAAATTTTCATCAACAGTCTTCTAAATGTGATGGAATAGTGTAAAAAAATGACAACAGGAAAAGTGGTTGTGCTACTAAAATATCAAAGCGTGGGAAGTTATAAGAAAGCTACTTTTCATTACTTTGTCACAGTGTTGCAAGATGTGGGAAAGCAATGCAGCTTTCTGTGAATATCTGTGAATATCAGCTTTCTGTGTTAGAAGAATTACGTTCCTCGAGTATGAAGTGGGACACAGCTCTTGAAAATGACACCTAACGCTAAAGACAGAAAGAAACTCTGAGTAAATGGACCTGTGACTAAGGGAGTCTGAGTCTTTTTTTCCACTCAAGGCATAAAACTTTCAGGAGAGGAACGCTTTTTCTAAGAGTTGAACAAAATAATGTGGTGTTGGCTTTTTTTTCCTCTACAAAAGATAGCAAATTAAAACATTCTTTTAGAAAGTGTAATGAATCTTCCTCTTCTAAGTGAAGGAAAACACATGTAAACAATTGCACGTTCTTCTTCTTTTGCCTCTGAATATCAGAATATTAATTCCTCCTTTCAGTTTTCATCTGCAATATGGAGAAAACTATTCTTAACCTTAAGGTCTAGAGATAAAAACCCTGTAGTTTCTAATACCTCCACAATGAAAATGTCACACATCTTAGGCATCTCAGTAAACAAAAAAATATGGTTTAAAAATGAGTGTTGACACTTAGCTCTAAACCATTTTTCCTCAAACAATAGTCAGTTAAAATGATGAAATTTAATTTTCATTTAATAGTTCTTATTTAATAGAATTTTGGCAGACAAACCATATCTGAATTAACTTTCTTGTTAATATTTACCAACATTTTTAGCATACATGGTTCATCTTGTTCTCATCACTTTTCACTGTTTGTAAGCAAGGAAGCTGTTGTCCGGGAGTCTAATACTTTTTTTCAGCTGTCGGCTATGTAAGCACCATTTTACTCTAATTTGTCAGAGCAGCAGAAGAATCCCAATTATCCAAGTGATTGAAAGAATATGTAATAAACTACTTTGTTATTTGCATATGCTAAATAAATCTGCTGCCATATTTCTGTGAAAGGTTCTTTCAAATTAATAAAACATCATAGCATGACAGGTACATTCATCTACAGTTGATGGATAGTGATGAGATGACAAGCAGCAGTGAAATAGTTAAAAATGTTGGCATTTAAATTAACCTTCAAAGTTGACTCCTCCAATTAACTTGAGTGGAAGATGTCTAGAATTATATTAGTGCTATTGTTTCAATCTTTCTATACTCATAAAGACAAAAGTACATGCATTTACATTATTAAGGCTATCTTTTCATCCAAATGTAATTAAAATGAATAACGAAACATCTTGGAATACTGGACAAGGAAAACTTTAAGAACACTTTTTTCCAGTAATAGACTTCTGCGGTCCAGTAAAATATTTTGCCATGAGAATTTTCCAATACTTCATCATCTTAAAAGGCTTACATTTGAATAAATACCCTCAACCTTTCAGTTTGAGAAAGGTAAGTGCCTAGTGTAAGAGATAAAGAGCGTTGTTTTAGTCCCTCCGTATGAGGTTTCTGCAATGCAGTCTGTATGTGACTCTCTTAAGTCTTCTCAGAATTTCACACAGCTGATGCGGAATTTGGCAGCTTGCTAGCTGGCTGCATGGTATGTCTTTCTGGGAATGTCTGGCACTTCTCGCTGCCTCCCAAATTGATACGGGGTGCTATATAAGATCCCGACTCTTAAGGACCTGCAGTGCCCTGGCGCTGACTAGCCTGAGAGGCTGCTTTTCACCCAGAGAGCCAGGGAGGTTCCTCAGCTGGTGTCCACTTTGCACAAAGGGAAGGTCTTCCTGGGCTCCTGCTCTGCCCGGGCTCCTGCTCTGCTCAGCCTTCACCTGCAGCGTACATTAAGAGGCTGGCAGTTTGTGTTTGGTCTGGTTTTGTTTTTTTCTGAGGTGAGCGCTAGACTGGCAGGAAGCCAAAAGAAAGAAATATGGTTTGAATTCTGAATTCTGTACTTATTCATCATGTGAGTCCTTAATGGATGCAGGGACTGGGACCCGGCATGCACTTCTCTCCATTCCCACCCTCTGGAGGGGAACTTAGATCTAAACTAACACATATGCAGTCAAAGGACTCTAACACTAAATGAGTGTTAATAACAATGTGACAGTACAGAAAAACTGCAAGAGCTTTAGTTATCCTGCAGATCCCAGTAGCTCCATAATGCTGGATGAGGAACAGTACAAGAGAAAAATGATTCAAGTTCATATAGCAATGCCATGAAGGCCTCATCGAAGCACTAAAATCAGAAGAATCTGTACTGACCACATACAGCAAGGAATATTTGTTTTCATAATAAATGTCTATGGATGCAAAGCAAGCAAAGAACAACAAATTATTCTTGAGGTAACTGCAATATGCTTTCAAAACAAACACCTAACATTAAGCCTACTCAGAAAAAGATTCACCGCGCGCCTTAGAAGTGTCTGAATTTTATCCCAGTTTGGCCACCTGAGTGGGATTTGCTGTATGCTAGACACTGAAACTGTTCAAATCACCAAAGGAGTAAGATAATCACCTCAACCTGGGCTTGCTCTCCTCAGAGGAGATAAGTGTCCTTTTGGAGGGATAATCCCTCCCTACAGAAAGAAAGGAGCCTGGATGGGTAGCTTACATCAGAAGCTTAGCAGGTAGGTAGCTGGATCTGGCTGAGTTGAATCCCACCCTAAACGGGTGTGCAGCTCCTCTCCCTCGGCCTTACATGGTTCAGGAGAAGCTGCAGCTGTGCATTTATTTATTCTTTCTTCAGCGTTGGTGGGATCTTGGCTCCACACAATCTTCCAGCAGGTTTATTGAACACAGCTGAGTCAAGGGGGAAGGGGGGGAGGAGGTTGTTATTTCTTCTGGTATTGGACCAAAGTAAATCTGCTTTCTCTTCTTTCCACAGCAACAAACTTGGAGGTATATATCTGCATCATATCACCTTTCCGGATGACTCAGGACTCAGCCTAAAATCACAAGATATTCCTTATGCAGAACCCATTTCTAAAAATAATTTTACACTTCTCTCTTTCCTTACTCCTCAGTTGTCATTGGTGAAGGATCTTTTTCTCTTAATCCTTCTTTGTCTGCACTTTATTTTAGAGGTAGTCTGTAAAGCTTTCAGCGTTTCTCCATGTTGCTGAAACTGGAACAAATTTTTCATGTTGGCTGTACTCATTGTTCCATTTCTTCTAGTAAGAAGAAAATACCTCCTCACAAAAGAAAACTATTGTTTTGTCATCTAATTCTCTCTGTTTCTCTTATTAAAATAAGAATTTATTTCTACTATATTTAATTGTGTTCTTTGTATGACTCCTCACAAGGCTCAGAGGATTAAAAATTTTAATTGCATTTCTGTTTATTTATTTCTCTATTTTCCATCTGCTACTCCATTTAGTTAGTATTCTCAAGTTTAAAACAAAATAGTGTATTTATTTCAATTAGTATCAGAGAATTTTTTAGGCATAGTTTTCAAATATTTCTTTCAGGTCCCATCAATGACTTAGATCACAGAAACAGTATTTCCTCTTCGTAATTTCTTCTGTTAGATTTCCTTCCATTGTATTGGGAACTTTTTTCTCTGCCAACAATTATTAGTTTTAGCAGAAGACTTTGCTCTTTCCTGCAGTTAGACACTGTAACAACTTGTTTCCCCACTAACTGATTTTTCCCTTTCATTTTGTGGGTTGGAGGAAAATAAAAGAGTTAATGTTTTATTCTTTCCCATAAGGGAAATTATTGTCAGAGTGCGATGCCATGATTATTTCATGCTTTTCTTTTACTCTGTTTTAAACTGTTAAGAGGAGGAGCTGTGTCCAGTGGTTAAGCAGCAGGAATTATGGGTGAGGCACTGGGAATTCAGTGCCTCTCTCTGCCATGGAGTTTCTAAGTAGGCACAAGCAGGCTGCAACAGCACTTACATGAATGATGAACTAGTAGAGACATGTTTGAAAAGTAGACATAGAACCAAAAATAGATCACTTTTGTTCAAGCAGAGCTATCCATTATAATTTTGCTTCCATATAACACCATAAAAATTGGCCATGACTCAGTAAAATAAAATGGCATGGAATTATTTGCAAGAATTTTATTTGCTCTTTCTATAAAATCTACATGTTCCCTAAGAGACTTTTTTCCCCCAAGGAATACATGAAATAAAGAGATAGGCATATTTTTGATGGTGATAGTTGTTATGCATAGAAGTGAACTTTTTCACCTTCTTCCCTTAATTCCTGGAGAATAAAAAAAGATTGACTTCTGTTATCAGTCTGAAGTGGTTGCTGCCAACTAAAGCTAATTTCAGAAGTGCTTCTGTTGAGGACATTTTCTGCTTTCAACTAGAAAAAAAAAGTCAAAGCATTTTAGTATAAAAAGTGTATTATTATATTTTCCTTCTTCTTCTTCTTGTTCTCCTCATAGAGATTAAGAGTATAAGGTCAGTGGGGATCAGTAGATCATATCATCTGACCCCAAAATTTACTAGTCAACCCTTGGATTCCTCTCAGCAGTGGTATTGACTAAAGTACATCTTGACCAATTTAGGCCATGCCTCATTCACAATCACCTCTTTTTGCCTCATTGTAGCACACAGTTCCTGGAGAGACGGTTTCTTTACCTCTCAAAATTTTTCAGTAATTCAGCCAACTTTACAATAATTTTAAATATTTAGACTCTATATCTACCCCTCGTACCATATACTTATCACGGGGCAAAGGAAGCTCTATGAAAGGATTCATCGCATCTAATTTAGATCACTCCACAGATATCTACAACTGAGGTTGTCAGGGTCCCTTTGTAGACAACTGAGAGAAACAGAAACTTTCAGGGCATGACTCATTTAGCCTATTTTAAATGCCTATGTTAGGACAACATGAATCATATCTCATTAATGTAAAGAGAGGTTGCAGAACTTTTTCAGATGTTGGATGTTTTCTACTCATTACTGCCCTGTTTATGCATTCCAATCATATTACCATTTTTTTTTCCCCCACTAGTACTAATGAGGGTTCTTGTTGAGTTGCTTAACTAATGTGCGTTCTAAATTCTTACAGAATCACTAATTTCCAACAAATTATTTCAATTTCTGTAGTTACCGCTATGTTCCTTGTGCCAAAAAGTGTTCGGTGATGATTCCTCTTTGACAGGTATTTGTATTGGAACGCTTAAAACACTCTTTGACTAGGTCAAATACAAGCAGGAAGAGTTATAACCTCTGTCCTGCCTGGCTAACAACTTAAATATATTAGGAAAGGAGAGCAAAAAAGAAATAAAGGGGGGGAATTGAAATGAATTAGGGGAAAAAAAATAGGTACAGAAAACTTTACATTAATAGGGATCTGCTATTTTTATCCCATGAGGTACCTAGTAGCTCACAAACAATGTGAGCCATCTTTTTTAGATAGTATTTGTTCAGTATGCTTTTTGCAAAATAATAATTTCTTAGAACAAGGTAGAGTACATACTAGCTAAATTTTGGAAACTTTTAGAATAAGAAATTATTAGAAATATTCCTGATTTTTAGTTTTTCATCAGAAATATGCTTGCAACATTCTTCTATAACACAAATCAATCCCATTTTTTAAAAGATTGTGGCACATACATTCCAGTACAAGATGGCATCAAAAGTCACATAGCTTGTCCCTTTGACACCATCTGTTGTGCTTTAGTGTAATTATGAAAAAGGATAAAATTACTAAAAGAAAATTAATCACTATTATAAGATATTTAACAAAAATTAATGTCAGCGTATTTGGCAGAGAAGTGATAAAAAATACTCTAATTTCTAGGAGGCCATGCAAGATCCCATACCAATGAAACTAAATAACCTTTAGAAGAGAGCAAAGGACTTTGAATGGATAAAAACATTGGTTATAGGAGAGAAATGGATTGATTTTAGGTTAGTAATTTTCCACAATGAAGGAGGGTCACCCCTGCAGTGTGTCAGAGATCTCTACTGAGACCAATGCTATTCAACATATTCATAAATAATCTGCAAGAATGAAATTAAAATATTTGTTAATAGTTTTAGTTTATGCAAGTGGTGTAAAGAAGAGGGCTGCCTGTAAGAACTGCAGGCAAATTGGGTATCTGGGCTTGATGAGTTGGAATTTCACTGTAACTGAACATAATATGAAACTGAGGAAAAAATGGCCGTAACCTGATGACCTGGAACAGGGTCTGGAACCTGCAGTAGACAATTTTAGGAAAACATCAGATCAGTCCTATACGGAGACCAATAAAGCAAGTTGCAACCTACTGAGACCGGAATAAACTAAACAGGAAAGGTTATTATACCTCCATACATCCATAGTGTCCCCATTGGAGGACTGACTAAATAAACAAGGACTCCCAGCTGGGAAGGGGAAGATGTGTCATATGTCTGAGAAACTGTAGATGACATTGAGAGGTTTAATAAAGATCAGCTCTTCTCTTTCCCTTCCATTTTGATGGCAAAAAGAGAAATCTAGTTACATTGTATCTCATTGCAACTGAGGTGGTTTTTAATATCTTTAGGGCAACAACTGTGTTGTCATCTACAGACCATAGCTCCGTAAAGCCTATAATATAAATAAATTACAATAGTTAAAAGTGTACAACAAAAATAAAAATAATAGGAAAATCAAACATACAGTAGAAAGCTCTGCAGAAACATTTGATGTAGAATGTAAATGACTACTGGAGCTGTTAACATTCCAATTGGAAATGCATGCAAAGCCAATGTCTATATATAAAATGTGAATCAACAATGAACTTTAATTATAATTATACATATATATTGAAATCCCCTGCACTTGATAAACTATTTGAATGTGTTTGTTATAGCTTCAATCAATTTAAATAGTGAAGGTAGTGAAGATGACTTATGGAAAAATAACATGGTGCAATGTTTGGTGCTGAGATCCTGTGCTGCTTCTGCGTGCATAATATGGTTGTAAAAAGGTCCATATTAGATGATGAGAGTGGGTGGGACAGCCTATGGAAATGCAGAACCACAATGGGACATAAATGCAGATTCAAAACAAAAATAGTCGGAGGACAAGCGCACCTAGTTAATGTAGTATTCTTCTCCTGTGTGAGTCTCTGATATGTGTCATGATTATTTTGCTGAAATCTTGTTGCCAGAAGACCTCCCACAGCTAATTTGACACCTCTGCATTCTGAGATTGCTACCCAAAGACTGTTTGGCGTGGCATAATGAATAGGTGTTTGCTTTCTGTTCCAAGTATGATGAAAGGAAACCATTGCTCCATCCTGTCTCTATTGGAATCTAATACCTGTTACTGTTTAATGGATCATTTTCACAGTTACTTATTTGTGGCAACTCTAGATACTCTAGATGTTATTAAACAGTTCAAGAATGTCTTTGTTCAAGAGGAAAAATATGCACAAATAAAAATATCATATGATTATAAATACAGAGAGAGGTTAAAAGCATACGTGATACAGGGAAATTCCATAACCGTCTCTCACTGACATTCAATGAAAACTGGGTGCTTAACTCTGGTTTATGTCACCTGACCAAACCTATACTAAGGCTAGTCACGAGGAAAGGCTTTCTAATGATACAGACAGTGAAGCAGTGCAAAAGCCTGCAGGACAGCTGCAGTAGACTGCTGACCTTTATTGTTGGCAATTGCACAAACATCTGTCTCCATGACCTAAGATGATCCTGTATTGAGGCAGAAGGATAGATTAAATGAACTTCCACTGTCCCTTCCAACCCTATAAATCTGTAATTTTATTCGTTGAATTATTTTTTTGTAACTCAAGCTTTTAAGGTTCATGGCCTGGAGAAGAAACTTGTTTCGAAGAAAGTAAACATAACGCATTGCAGAGCTGATAAACAAGAATGATTTTACAACACGAAGTGCAGAAGAAAAGAATACCGAGAGTGGAATTTGTTTGGATTGTCAGTTCAGCATGTTAATTTTGATCAGTAGAATTATTTCAGACGTTGATAAAACAGAAAAGTGCTACCCTAGCTAGCTGCTACATCAGCTTATACCAACAACAAATACCGGGTGATATCTCTCCAGATAGCCAGTTCTCCCAAATTAAATAATTAATTAATTAATTAATTAAATCTGAATGAGGCCCCAGAAAGTCTTTTAATTGAAGGTGAAGAGGTTGAGAAAAATACTTAAAACACAACTATACTGTAGAAATCAACATCTGTATATATGTTTTCTTTTGGTTTTGTTAAGAATCAGGACTCCAGGGTATAAAAATGACATCATTATCTTGAATTTAATGTTTTCATTCGAGGTTTCAACCTAGAAAATGCCACCTGATGAATACTTCCTGGTATATTTTCTTTGCTGAAAGCTATGAAAATCAGAGACCTTTATCTCACATCTTTCTTCACTAGGGGAGATGGATGGTTACCAAAACATCTTCCCAGCTGCCTTCCATTTCTGAAATAAATAAGAACAGCCACATATACATAAGTGTTAAATGAATTATAATTATCTGACATTAACATTTGAATGGATCTGGACAACTGGAATGATAATGCCTGGATGATTCATAATCAATGTCCTCTCCCCATTTAAATGTATGGAGAACGTGTAGAACACTTAGCAGAGAGAGATTCAACAAAGCAGGTATGTCAAGAAGACTGAATAATATAATAAAAGTAAAATATCAATGGAAAAAGTAAATCTGCATGATTCATGGTATGAAAATCTTACTATAAAACACTTTATGACAGTGTTTCAATTGCTTTTTCCCTGAGGAATAGAGGAAAATAGCTTAGAGGGAACTGATGACCAGAATGTCTTCAGGCTGCCTGAAGTCTTGCTAGAGTCCTTATCTGAGATGATAGTTTTTTCTGGTGCAAAACTGGGATTGCTATAAAGCAGTTTGTTAAAATGACTGTTTTGAATTCTACAGGGTTATCTGGCCAACCTATGTTACCAGTGAGATATCAGTCTCTTATCAAAAGCTACATTATTAAGTAAGTTAATATTAGAATAAGATGTATAAAATACTCAACAGAAAATATTTTATATATGTATATATACATGTTTACATATGTATGTATAGATTCCACACAAAATGACTTAACATATGATCATTAAATAACAAAAATAATTTAAAAATATCTCAGATAACGAAGTAGTGTTGAATTACTTAATGACTTAGGTGCTTCAGGTAATTTTACTCAAAATATGTGCCAAATTAAAAGCATTTCTCAGATTTACAGGAAAACATATGAAGAAATATTTTTTAAAAAGGCATTAATAGGCTGAGAAGAAAATTTAAGGCAAACACAGTTGTGAGAATTTGAAATTTTGTGAGAATTGAAATACAACATTCAGACTTTTTTTGGAACTTTCCTTTCAATACTTCGGAAAATATCCAGCAATAGTAAAGGCTTCTATTATTTTTATTTCTTTAATACTGAAACTGTATTTAGATTTCAGATTAACTTGTATTGACAATATAGAGAAAAAAGAATAGATATTGAAGTAATGATAGGAGATATGAAATTGCTCTGTAGAGTTTCATAGTTTCAGCTTTTACTGTTACTTAGAGTGAAGTTACATTTGAAATGATGAAATGTCTGTTCTTGGCAGAATTCTAGAGTTGACTCTTTTCCTTCTATTCCTAGTGGCCATTACAGTTAAGAATGTTTTATGCCTTTTACCTCCCAGAGTTTCTTGATCGATCGCATGCTGGATTTACTTTGTTAGACATTTACAATTTCCAAAAACCAAACACCTTTGTGAAAAGTGCTCCTGTTACAGTCTTCAGACCCTTGGGACAAAGGCTGTCATGTCTGCAATAATTATATGTCATTTTATAAAAAGTATCTAGCCTCTTGACTCCTTGTTTTCTTATTTTATGCAACAGAAATAACCTAAGTAAAGTCATGTAAAGCACCTATAACAACTGGAGTAGAGCATTTCAGAGGTAATGCAGGATTTCAGTAATTAATTGTCTGTAACAGGCTTAATCAGAAGGTCCTGATGAAAGGTATTGGTTTTCCCACTTATTCTGAGTAGGGTTATTTAATAGTGTAGCTAATGCACTTATGGGGAAATGCTCCAGCAACACAAGCCATTCTTGTATTACGATGTCCAGCAACAGCAGAATTAGAGTCCTGAACTCTGGAAGTCTACCAGCCTGCAGTCACCTCCAGAAGAGTCAAACCCAATATAAATCACCTCTGAAACTTTTAAGAAAGCCAAGGACGAGACGCTCTGATGACTCTCTTACGGCTTGGAACCAAGAAATTCTTGGCTCAAAATGCTGACTTTTAGCCAAGGTACTGTACAGTAGGTTTACTTTTTGGCACATTATAATCACCTCAGAAAAAGAACAAGGTGATCACAGAGAAAAGGTTGAGGTAAAACAAGGGCAGAAAAAATAAACAGTTATGACTGAGAAAAAAATCTGTAGAGTTCTAGCTGTAGTGAACATTTTATTCTTAGATGAAGGGACTTAACTGTGTGCTAGAAAAACCTTTCTTCTATCAACATTACAGATTATACTATGTGAGACACCTCAGTTTTATGCTTTGCAGCTGTCTGAGTAAATTAAGCATGAATAGACATAGTTGCCAGGATTCGGATTAAACTGATGTTGGTTTTCAGTGCTATACTTCAGTAAGTTTTGGGTCTTTGATACCACAACATCAGTGGACATCAGCAATGTTAATGTGTTTAGTCTAACACCAACTACATAAGAGACACCTGATCCCTGCAAAGGCAGAAGAGCTCAAGCACCAAAATCTGGACTGGAACTGAGACAGAGAGTTACTGTTTCCTTAAAGGAAGTGAATGGAAATGATCCTACAGTCAGGATGAAATGGTACTATTAGAAACAATTTGAAGATAATTGTATTATTCACAGAAATAAAGACAAAAATGGGGAAGTTTGCAAAATTGTGGACTAGATGACCTCAGTATCTTAAAATACGATCCAAACATAATTTTAATTAACAAAGACTCCCCTCCTTAACATTACTACAGTAATGTAATCCTAGAAAGTATTATTTGAAGTTCAGATAAAAGAAACCATCTGTTGTTTTTCTGTTTTTTTAAGTAAAGCATGATTAGACTGAAAAAAACCACTGGTATTATCTTATTGGTTTTTAAAAGACGTATCTGAGGTATCTTGTATTAAAAATTCACCACAATACAAATATAACTGTCAGTTGTATTGCTCTCATATTTTTATTTTGGGAATACACATAAAGTATGTATGTGCTTCATGAATATTGTTTTTGTTTTTATTTTATGTAAATGGGAAATCCATGATCTAAATTCTAGTTACATGGTTTGGGGTTTTTTGACATATTTCAAAGAATTGGTCTATGAACATGATTTCAAAAATAAGTATGGTCTTATAATATGAGTATCATCTGTTAAATCTTAAGTCTGCCATCATATCTTACAAGCAAGAAATAGACTTCTGTAAGGCCTTTGACACGGTCCCCCACAACATCCTTCCCTCTAAATTGAAGGGAGATGGGTTTGATGGGTAGACTGTGTGATGGGTGAGGAATTGTTCGGATGGTCGCATCCAGAAGGTAGTGGTCAATGGGTCAACGTTCAGATGGAGATCGGTGACAACTGGTGTCCGTCAGTGGTCCGTATTGGGACCAGTACTGTTCAATATCTTCATCAATGACATAAACAGTGGGATCGAGTGCACTCTCATCAAGTTTGCAGATGGCACCAGGCTGAGTCGTAGAGTTGACACACCTGAGGAACCCGATGCCTTCCAGAGGGACCTAGGCAATCTCAAGAAATGGGTCTGTGTGAACGACATGAGCGCACAGGGTCCTGCACTTGTGTCAGGGCAACCCCCGGTATCAATACAGGCTGGGGGATGAAGGAATTGAGAGCAGCCCTGCCAAGAAGGACTTGGGGCTACTGGTGGATGAAAAGCTGGAGATGAGCCAGCAACGTGCACTCACAGCCCAGAAAGCCAACCCTATCCTGGGCTGCATCAAAAGAAGCATGGCTGGCAGGTCAAGGGAGGTGATTCTGCCCCTCTATTCTGCTCTCATGAGACCCCACCTGGAGTACTGTGTCCAGCTCTGGAGACCTCAGCACAGGAAAGACGTGGACCTGTTGGAGCAGGTACAGAGGAGGGACACAAAAATGCTCAGAGGGCTGGAGCACCTCTGCTATGTGGGCAGACTGAGAGAGTTGGGGTTGTTCAGCCTGGAGAAGAGAAGGCTCTGGGAAGACCTTACAGCAGCGTTCCAGTGTTAAAGGGGGCCTACAGGCAAGATGGGGACAAACTTTTTAGCAGGGCCTGTTTCAATAAGGCATGGGGTAACAGCTGTAAACTAAAAGAGGGTAGATTGCGACGAGATATAAGGAAGAAATTGTTTACAATGAGGGTGGTGAAACACTGGCACAGATTGCCCAGAGAGGTGGTAGATGCCCCATCCCTGGAATTGTTCAAGGTCAAACTGGACAGGGCTCTGAGAAACCTCCAGTGGGGGTTGGACCAGATGACCTTTAAAGGTCCCTTCCAACCCAAACTATTGTATGATTCTATGATTCTATGACTAACCCCCAAAATACAAAAAAATATATATGACAAGAGATAGGGGTGTGATCATTATTTCTTTTTTGTTATTATTCAGTGGGTTCCCATTTGACATTCACAAGTAACATTGGTACAGTATAGCATAGTGCTAACACTGTCAAAGCGGCAATATAATCTTATCTAAAACTGGCTTTAATTACAACAGTAATTGATTAAAAACTTGGCCTTATTGTATACAGCGTGCTTTTTAAAGACAGGTAGTTTATTGGCCTGATTCGTTCAAACTTGCATCTACAGATAACCCCATAGGTGTTCTCCCATGTGTTTTCATAGTGTGCCTGATGTGTACACAAATGTAGAGCTGGCTAAAATTTGAGGAGGAGCCTTTCTTTCCTTAGCTTGTCTGGAGGAAGTTGCATTCCAGTGGATGTTTAAAAGAAATGGTACTATGCTTTTCATGCATCACCTCAACAGTGTTGCAGGGACCATGAAATTCATAGTCAGTGTTGTACCTCCCCCAGGCAACAGGAAAACAGGAAAGTAATTGAGCTTTCAGAAGATAATTACAACCCTTTGATATATCAGAGGCTATGCAGCTTGCCTGCTTTGCTTGGCCCACCGCAGAAGACTTGAGTTTCTTGCTGGTTTCTGTGAGTTGGTTGGGTGAATTTCTTCCTCCAGTGTTAGCCTACCGTTAGTGGATAACTTCACTGGGATGACTCGACAACATCACTGTGCCTCAGAGACTAGCAGAAATGGACAAAATTAAGATCTGTTTCCAAGTCTTCTGTGTGGATGTAGGAATGAGACAAAGATGTATAAGGAAAGAAGAAAGAACATGCTTTAAGTATGCAGAACAATGAACAAATACACAAGCTCAGCATTAGATGACAAACATGTACTGTGTTTGCATCTCCCAGATTTTTTTGGTCCAGATACCATAGTCCCTGTGGCATGTTAGGAAGATACATTTAATAAACATGGATCACATCAGCAGACAAACTGTTACTGGCCTAGGATTAAATTATTACATACGCATCAGTTTATTTCTTCTCCAACTTAATGACTGTTGGTTTGGGGTGCTGGAATTAAACAGAATTATGGGAAGAAAATTATGTCTTTTGTCTGAAATATACAAACTGGTGTAGCCAACATCTAGACTCAAGCCTTCTTTTCAGCCGGCACTGAAGAGATTTTCATTGCTATTTATCTCTTCCATCATGCACAAATTTCTTACTGAAATCAAAGTAAAGACTTAAAAACCTACTATGTAGATCACAGAGAGCAACAGAATTTAGCCCCTCGTTTGTAAATATGTGTAATTTTTTATAAGCAGAAGTTAAAGGTGACAAAATTTACTGGTTTAATCAGTCACTTGACAACACAGGGCTCAGAAAAGCAATTAACAACATATGAAGCATAGAAAAAGCACACACAATTAGGAAGACAAACAATAGAATAAAGACTATCTCCTCTGGAGAAAAGTAAGCTGTAATTTCCCTGCCACCTGAATTTGGCTCATTACTGAAGAGAGTGCTAAAGATCTCCCTAATGACAGAAAATCATCAGACCGTAAGGAAAATATATAATACTGCATCTGTTCCATTAAGAACGGCAGCTATATTTTTTTTTAAACATAAAGCTTTAGCTTGAATCAAATAACCTACTTTCAGTCTATCTAGAAATCATAATCCTACCACTTCTTAAATGTCTGTGTGAACTTTAGCACCCTAAACCCACCTTAGCTCAGTAATGCTTTAGAAAGACCAAATCCAAGTTAAAAGAGGGAGTTCAAAATCCCAGGATGAAAGTAATTTCTTAAGCTATGTTTGCTAAAATGTATTCCATGACAAACTGGAGTCCAAACCAGATTGTGTTGTATAGAGTTCCTACTCAGGTCAGTGAAATTTGGATCAGATCCTTCTGAAATAACACGAATGCAGTATCAATATGTTTAGGCGTGCACCTCAACTTAACGCTTTCCTCCTATTACACTAATTCTGTACATTCTAACTGAGCAAAATATTTTTTACAGTAGTATCCCAGATCTGTGCCCAACAGATCGTCTTTAATATTGGTAGATTCTCTGATAGATTCTGCAAATACTGGTCTTTCTTTTTAAGCATTGCCTGTGAGGAGTAACGCCTCCAATAGTTGTTATGGGTCTCTTAATAGACCACCAAGTTTTTATTGAGTTCATATTCGTGACCAAATAATTTAGATCCAAAGTATCAGTCTCCTGCTGACTTCTTCTGCTCCCTTACACCACGAACCGACTCATTAAAGTCTAGCAAGATTGCATGTACAACAAAGAAAACAATATAAACTTTGGTAGTAATGAGCTGATCCTACAACAGTTTTTAAATAAGGATATTCCTCTTGAATTAGGACTAAATACTTCCTTGTGTTAGGTTTCAGTACAGGTCAAGTTTATACCAGCAATAGAAATGTCTCTCACAAAAATGGAATTTTAAAACAAGTCCTCGTACTACAAATATGCTGTAACAACAACACGACCTACGCTTTTTATCATCTTTAAAATATTTTCTTCATTACTCAACTGCTTAAAGACTTTTAAAAGATGTTTATAGAAGAGGATTGTTTTATTTTGTTCTTCTTAATTTTTTTTCCTAAAGAATAGATCCATCTTGAAAGTTTATCTCAAATGTTGAGTTTTATCCTTTTTAATTAGAGGACATAAACAATTGCCTTTGTAGTCTGGTAGCTCTTTGAACTACCTTTGAATCAAGATCAGAGACTACAATAAAAGAACTTCCTACTGTACAGTTTTATACCATTCTATGTGACATGCTTAACATGTTGAAAAACTTAATACTATTCAAAATTTGCATGACTGAAAAGAGAGAAATGTGGGGTTTTTGCCGTCATTTCTCCTCATGTACTTTGCAGATGAAAAATATATTTTTTGGCAGCAAAATTCATTTACTAAAAATAATGTTTTGCAGAAGGGAAACTATATTTATTTTAAGTTTTCTTGCCATTGTTCAACGCAAATAGTACATATGTAGTAAAAAAAAAAAATCTGAAATTGAAAACGTGTATCTGAAGAAAACCCCAGTCCCAAAATAATCCGAAAAATAGTAAAATTAAAGACAAATGTAATTTTTTACTACCAGTCCATGTTTAGGACCTGTTTCCTTTTACAGATGCTCATTTTGCTTCTCAGCAGCATAAATATGTTGAGCTCTCAGGACCGTTCGTGCCTTGCATATTTTTTCCTTGTGGTTTTAATTTGCAGGGAGCTGGGCTGCTAATGGAATTGCAAGCGAGCCCAGGCCGGCGCGGGCGGGAGATGAAAGTGGCGGCCGTGCCTCCCGTGGGGCGCTTGCCGTGACCTACTTCCAGGGCAGCCAGACATAACACGGGAACCACGTGCTCCCACCCCGCCGTCAAAACAAACCATTAAAAGCAGCGGCTTAAGACTGATTTAGGACCCTCTGGTCTTTAAGTGGTGTCTGACTTTTTTGATCTGCTAACTGATCACAGGTGGATGAAAGGGGATCTCTGAGACAATTAACTGTGAATTCGACAGGTTCGCTGTTACAAAGGGGGACAGCTAGAGTTTCACCTAGGAGAGCATTACAAAAGCAGCATTCGGTGATTGCCATGGCAAAGGCATGAATGAAAAGCAGAGGATGAAAACATGCTCCGCTTAATATCCATGCAAAAATTCTGCCCTAAGTGTCACATCCTCCTGATTAAATTCTTGGTTCTACCCTCAGTAACGTTGCATTTCAACAGTGTCAAATATTCTATGACAAATACAAGCACAGCTAGAAACGGCTGGGAAAAACACCATGCATATAGAAAACCTATCAATGCCTGGGGATGTCATAGTTTTCAGTAAATAAACTAGCTATATCTTGCTCAATAAACATAGTTTATTTAGAAAAAGGATTCCAAACAAGACTAAATATTTAAGGTTATTTCTTCTTTCATACCCTCCACCTGATCTTAGTATTGTACTTAGCAAAGGCTGAGACGAGACACTGAGTCATGGCAACACTTTCAGAGGTAGCTAGTTGAAGTTTCTTGCAATGGATTTACAAAGTAACTATTATTTATTAACCATATTATTATTATTATTTTGATAAATGTTATTGTTAATTTTGAATAGCATCAGAGTATGTAATTTCAGCCCAACAGCCACTGAAATAGACAAATTCCTTATTCCACATGAAAAAAGGAGTGGGAATTGCACTTTTCTTTTTTTTTTTTCATTGGCCATAGATTTTTCTTTCTTGAAATGAAAAGTTGGTACATGAAGTCATCAGACAATAAAAATCCATGCCTACTATATGCTTAACCACTGAACCAATATGTCTTTTTAAAACTCCTTCATATGAGAATCAATAGGTTTGTGTGAATAGATGACTGCTGCAACCTGTAGTGGGCAGGGTTTTATTGGCAATTTGTAAGAAAGGGGAAGTTGTGAAACCTTACATTTCATGTATTTTCTTATTTATAGCTAAAGTAACTTGAAAAAAATACTATTTTCTGTTTATAAGAATTAAGAATGTATAACACTGCACTAGCAATACTAGGGAAAAAAGTACATCAGATACCACAAAGCCCCATCTTTTCCATTGAAAACAGAAAACCCCTTCTTCTCCCCTGTCCAGTCTTGAGAGATGTAATTAAGTGCAGTGTTGGAGGGGCCACGTCAGCTAACGTTCTACAATTGCTGATGTATTTGCACCAGTCCCCCGACACATCTAAATTTATGCTATTTTGGCTCATTGTAGGAGGAACCATTCTCAAAGTCAAGGTGAAGAGCTGTGGGTAAACTGGCAATTGGACCTGCTCACAAACGCAGGCAGCTCCACCAGGGAACACCTGGATTGGCCGAATTGCATCTCTGTGGCAAGAGGAGCCCACCAGTCTGGTGCAGTTGGCCTTACCGTGTCTAGTCCCACACTGGGCTGTTTCTTAGTGTGGGTCTGCTTTTTTTAGCGTCTCCAACATGCCATAGACTCTAGGTGTCTCCTGAAGCCATATCATCCCTTTGGGCATAATAAACTCTCAGAACAAAGAAAGAGCAGATCTGGTAGAACGCCTTTTATTTTCTACATATCTGTATTTACACCACTTTTGCTTCTTAGGACACTCCACAGGCATAGCCTGAGCACATCTGGGACTTCCTGCTCCTATGTTAATTGCAGTAGGGAACAACATAACAGCTGAGCTAGGATCTTCCACTTTGGGCAGGATTCATCTTTTTCTCAAATTAGAACCCTAAAAATTAGGCTTTTAGTCTAACTCTTCTTACTGTCAAAAGAGACAGAGACAGTGACTTTCAAAAAGCAAATATAGCTGTCTAAGAGATACTTAGGAGGTGGAAGACCTTCTAGAAATATGCATCCCTCTCTGCAAAGGATGTCACTCACTTGCAAATTTTCCTCCACTGTCAAAAGAGAAAAGTGAAAACAGAAACCACTACCCACCAATCCTGCAAGAAAAATAAATAATCTCTTGCTTCTTCTCAGCCTTCTGGGCAAGGATCCCCAAATAATTTGAAGTGTATAATCATCATCACAGAGTATAAATGACCCTGTGATGGGTTCAAGCTTTGCTATTTCTTGTGAAGCATTCTTCATGACACCTTTTTTAGAAATTGTCCCTTTAAAACTTAAAAACTGTGATATAGCATACATATTTTGTAAGGATATTTCAAAACCAGCCCCCCATATTTTTGTGTTGTGATAATTTTTTTACAGTGTCCCTCAATTTTTCTTGAAAAAGAAGAGCAAACCTTAACTTGTTGATACTTGGTTTATTTTGCTTTCTGACTTCTATTTTCTTTATATTGAAATAAGATTTTTTTCTTAATTTTTCAAACTTCCAATGAATAAATCTATTTCTTTAAACATCTGCATTTATACAGTTACATAAATACGTTATATATACAAAATCTGAGGCTAACTAGGGCCATATGATTTGCTCAAAACCTTTGAATTTTGAGAAGATTTAGGTCTTTTAAACTGTAAAATTATTGCGTGGGGGGTGGAGGTGGGTGAGAAATGTTCGTAGGTTCCTCCACTGCAAAGCTGAGGTATTTCCCTGATCTGAGATTGTCTTGTTTGGGTTTCTTTTTTAATATTATCATCACTTTCGAGTCTTATATGCAATACAGTCTTAGAAAAAAACATTTTTAAAAGATAAATGAAAACATAAATGATCAAAATCTCTCTAACCAGTGGATTTTTTTTGAGTGCACATTCCCCACAGAATAAGGGAGAAATTAAGGGAGTTTCTGCACCACTGGAGGTAATCATCGGCTGTAAAACACTCCTTCAGCCTTATTTCTCTGTTCCAGTTCTTCATATTATTGATTGGATCATAAATAGCAAATCTTCCTAAAACATTTTGTTATTTCAGACAACTAAATGCTAAGCTGTTGTCATATGACCTCTGCCTATGCTGCCTTCATCCCTGTCCATGTATTTTGCCAAACCTCATGGTTTTGTATGTTTAGGTTGCCTTCAGAAGAAGACAAGACATGCACCAGTGAAGCCCTGGTGCTTTCCGAGAGCCCCTCCGATCTGGGTAGACCAAATCAAGCACCAAACTGCCTCTACCTTGAAAAACAGCCATTGGCAAATTGACCTCTAATGGGGCACCAGTGAAGACATTGATTCCCTCTCTTGGTAATAACATCACTTTTGACTGTTGATAGCACCTTTCTTCCAGAAAATTCTATTGATATAATGTTGACCATGGAGTGGCCCTGAGGCCATTATCTTTTCCTAATTTCAATGCCTTCTCAAGAACTAATTCTGCCACAATACATTCAAGAAAACGGTAATGTTTAATGGCTAGGAAGTATGAAACTAGAGGAAATGTCATGCTTGTTTAATTTTTTGGAATGTAAAAAATCAGACAAAAATATAAATATGATTCATATTTGCCAGTACGGGAAGTCTAATGGTCATTTTAACAGACACAGTTTTGCAGTACGCAACTTACCTTTGAATAAACAACCTCTTCTGTTTGAAGTATAGTGATCCCTAAAACAGTTTGCTCATGTGAAATGGTTCCCAGTTGAGATTACACTACTTGTACTTCGCTGAAACATATATATCACCATAAGAATAAAAAAATATTATTTTATTCACTGTCATTATATGCACTATAACATCATTGTTCTAAAATCTGTATTCTTAACATTTCAAGTTGATCGCTTGTACTTTGAACTTGTCTTTTAAAAAACCTGTTGGCATTAAATAAAAGCATATATTGCATTTGCTCTTGTAAATTCTCTTTTCTAAGATGATTGTAGAAGACTTTGAAGCATTGTCAATTTTATCAGGGTGAAAAAAACCCCAGGCTTACAGCTTTTAATTTTAATTTCTTAGCAGTGTTTTGGTATTTAACAAAAAGTGTGATTTATTTCAGCTTTTTGCTTGTTTTGCTATTTTTTCATTTAATATTGCATAATTATTTTTTCTCTCATTTGCCTATCTAATGTAATAGATGTTATAAAGAACAATTCAATCACATTCATTACAGAGAAAGCTTTGGATGGCTTCTCATTCCATGTTTATTCTGGGAAATAGATACCTATTTATTAGAGTTATTTATCCAGTTGTTCTGTTAACATGTAAATTTTCTACAAGAATGTTCTCCTGGTGATGCATGTACAATAATAATAAAAAAAAACCCAAACAACTAATAAAATAAGATTACAATTTAAATAAAAGTAATGAAAATTGCACCATTGTTATTTCATGCTGATCTCTTTAAGTTTTTCTTTTCTTACAAACATCTCTTGGACTACTCTCTCTTTATACTTCTGGGACTGTTTTCAAGTCCAAGTATAGTTCCAAGGAAAATAACTAAAGGACTCAGTTTAGTTTCCATCGTACTTGGCAAGCAAAAATTCTGGAGAACTGGATGCCTGAAGCAGAACAACAGCTGACTCACTCTGTTTTCTCTTTTCCTGAGAATACCATTTGTATTTCAAACAGAAAATTCAATAAATTAAGTGCAGTAGTTGTTGTGCTTGTTTCTTTTGTTTATATTTTTAAGAAACAGCTTCATGATGAGATATTAATCAATATTTCTACAAGAATTCACTGCTTCAAAGAAAATAGTACAGTAAGACCATGGGCCAGTAAAACTATGATGGTAGCTAAAGTCTCTTGAAGTCTTTAAACAGGTGGCAGCCTTGCACAAACTTGTGTCTCGCAGGACTGTTGAGGAATATTGTTTCCTCTTTTTTCTCCCCGTGCATTTTATATACATATATATATATATACACACACACACATATGTATACACTTTATGTGTATATATATATATATCTCTGTAGAAATTGTAAGTAGCTCACAATGTCAATAACAAAGATGCATGCTTTTAGTAAGAAATATTAACCATCATGAGAAGATTTCTAAATGAGATGCACAGATTGATTTTGCTCTGCTGGTCACTGTCAAGATTAATTTTCAAAGCATTTATCTTTCTTGCATTGTGACTAACCAGACATGCGTTCTGCATAAGTTGAGAGAAAGAGTGATTTAACAATCTAAATATGTTTTGAATGAACTCAACAATTTTATTGTGTTTGCTGTTAAGTGTGTATTAATAAATTATTTAGATTGTATCTCACTTTGTGTAAAGCTGTATTCCAACATCATGAACACAACAAAACTCAACAGGCCTTAAGTATATACATGGCATGTGCAAGTCCTTAGAAATGTGAGCGTTTATCTTTTATTGTCATATTTCATTGCAGAGTCCTAGACTGCCTTATGTCTTGACTATGGCAACCACCCTGCCCCTCATCCGATTTTCCTCATGTTATTATGATGGAATGTCAACCCAGACTTCCTTGTTTTATTGCTTTTAAGTACCAGTCTCAGACACTAATATCTGCCTCTGTTGTTCTAGCCTTTAATTTAGTCTACTGTCCAGGAAGTGGCCTATTTAATGCCCTCTCCCTTTTAGTTAACTAAACCTAGCTTGAAATTTCTGAAAGGAAACAGCTGCACTTTGGTAAAACACCAAAATCACTGGATACACTTCCCTTTCCTTCCTGGGACTGAGGGGGAGGATGGATTGCTAAAACAGAAACAGACATTTTGTGTGCTAGCAGGTGGCTGTGCAACTTTTCTTCCACACAACATCCAGATTTCGCCATTGCCTAGGATTTGGTTTTATTCATGAAAGACAAAATCCTGGCACAAAGGACCCCACAAGTCGAAGTCCTTTAAGTTTCTGGAAAAAAAGAGAGATTAAAATTGAACTGAAAGGCTATAAAATGTAGTCCAGGTTTTGATTCTCCAGTAGCTTCTCCCTGGTTTGCCCAGACCACACAATATATTTTCCAGAAAAATTTGTTCTCATCTTCCTCGAGAGACAAGCTGAGTAACAGAAATCTGTGGCAGTGTAAAAGCAAGATAACAGGCCTGGTATCTCTAACGCTTATTGAGAGAGCAGAGCGCCTGGCAGCAGCTACTGACCACTCTCATATTATTTCTTAACTTTGTTATTGGGAATGCCATCTGCAGTCAGGTCAGGTATCCTTAGACATTTTGTTGCTGGTTTTGCTCAATATCATCACAACTCTCCAGTGTAATTATGAGAATAGTGAGCAGTTCTTGCCAGTGGGGATTCAGGGGAGTGTGAAAGTTCCCATTTGGCTCCAGTAAAGTGACCCAATGCTTTTGGGAGAGCACGTTATGGGGAGGAAAAGCCTTCTTGTGCTGCCCCCCCATATATAGTTTGCAACTGCGTCGGGCGGTACTTACGTCTGAGGTGGGCTTTCTTTGCACTGAGCTGTGCCTTCATTATGATTTCTTTTAAAGGTTGGACTCCTCATATTACAGCAGCATTTTTAACTCTGGTTTGCTAAAATAGTTCTAGTTCTTCTATATCCAGAATATCCTTCTGAGGCTTTTACAAAATGTGGCCGAGTTTCTGTCAAACAAGATTAGCGGAAATAAAAGGTATCCGTTTTCTAGGAAGTACGTTGGCCTCTTGCCTACTCATTCTCATCAACAAAGCATACCACAGTTTGTGCCTTGGCTACCTGAGACCTTCTCTTTCCCAGCAAGCGTTGCTGTGGCAGCTAAGATGAGTCAGTAGCAAGATGCTTCTGATTAACAAAATTGCATATCAAATGTATTTTCAACTTTGACCACATTTTGACAAATGATAATAATATCCTCATACACAGGATGATTTTTTTCATTTCAAACCTAACATCAGCATCAAATTTCATACAAGTCAGAATCCAGGGAAGCAAGTTCTCTCTACGTATTATTGTAATTGTCTGAAAATTCAGTAAGAAGGATAATAAGAGAAGTTTACAATGTGAATTCACTGACATGTATTGAATTGTATGTATCTGATTGAACTCTACTCTTGGATTGTATGTTAATATCTGCTTCCCTGCTTGACATGTTGACAGCGTGGTCCGCTGGGCAGTGGGCAGGGAGACCACTCATATTTCTTATGACTGCAGAACTTTCTCTAGCACTTCTGCTGCTGGCCTGCAGAGTTGAAGAGGTGCTGTGTTGCAATGGAAAGGTAGGAGTTCCCTGCACTTCTTTAAGCATGTGGAAAATGGGATATTGGTGAGGTAAATCCTCCTGGACCCTGCAGTAAATCTCAGGCTCTGGATGAATAAGTATCAGATTCTCTTCTATCACTGTCTTTTTCCCTAACAGGATGGCACAATTCACTAGAAGACCTTTAGTTCTTGCCTTTTACTCTCTTACTAAAGAAATGGAAACTCACCTTCTCAGCAGTGGTGGAATGTAAGATTTTTTTTTTTTTAACCTTGAACAGGTTTAAGTTTTTTTTCAATTTTGTTAAAATTAGATCATCAGTGAGAATGCAACAGGTAGGTATTTAGAGGAACACCTGGAATAAATTAATTCCAGGGATCAGAAATAATGAAGGGCAAACATAGCAAGCAATATGGAAATTTTACAGAGAATGTCACCAGGTACCTCGTAACTGCTCGGCCACTGAGGTTTTGCTTGTACCTTTCAGTACAGTGTCACTTTTCCCAAGGTAGGTTTACCTTGGTATAGGCCCTTGTACACAGCTGCAACACATTGAATGCCATTGAAATTTTGTGCTGGATTGTTACTAACTATAAATTTGCAAGGGTGACATTTTTGCTACTGCATTTTTGGACCTTTCTATGATGAATTATTAATACAGATGAAATATCTATCCACTATACATAGCACATCTATCTTGTTTGGATGTTTTGGACAGTTTAGAAATGTTGATAACTGGTAGCAATTTCTCACCAAAGACAGAGCAGAGTATTTAATCATTAAACATTAAAAAGAAGAATAACAGAAAGATATGGGGAGCATTCATAATGCTCAACTTCAGACACCTTATTCAGCCAGATCAACTAGCCAGATGGCTATATCTACTGTAGAAAAAAAAGTAGGGAGAAAGCAAAGGCTCAAGGCAAAGATCTGTAATTGTCTCCGTTGTTTAATTCTTAGTTCACACCTAGCATGGTTTAGACCCACTATCCCAGGTGACAGGGTAGAAACCCTTCCTGTAAACATCCACATTATATCTTCAGGCTATAATGCACCACTCTGATAGGCTTCAACATAGCCTTCGTAGTATTGTAGGCTTACTAAAGTGAGAAAAATACAAAACAACAATTATTGTACAGTTATAACTATTGTAGTTATAGCTATCAATGATGGTAATAACTGGCCTCCAAGGGATCATTTTCTGCCCAGGAAAGGTCCAGGGCCAACCATTATTTAGTGTGGATGTAAGCAGCCCTGACAGCTTAGTCTCTGAACCAACTATCAGTTCCTGACCTTGTTCTGTTTAGCTATTTAGGTGTACCCATAGTCTCCCTTTATTTCTTTTAATGTCTGTGTAGACACACAGGGTCTGCCAGAGAGTGACTCAGGTGACTTAAAATAGACTCACTCTCAACTGCCCAATTGAGAAGACTTGTTTCTGTTGGCTGAGAAAACTAACCAAGGAAGATATTGAAGTAAATATGCAGCTTTAGACTGGGAGGTCTCTCTGCTTACTGTGGTTACAGAATCTTGTCTGCAAAGCTAGCTGAGGTTTTGACAAGTATAAATGCAGGATGTTTTAACTTGATTTTTGGGCATATTTACTCTTCTGCTTTCTTTAAAAGAATGGAAGTGAAATTGGAGGAGCTCACAACTTTTATCTTTCTCTTTGAGATGTATATTTTTTTCGATCAAATTAATTTATCATTTATAGCTTCATTGTAACTGTGGACTGGAAAGGTGGCATGGGTAATCAGAAAAATGAAAACTAATTTTGTATAGTTTCTTTTCCTTCTTACTTGGGAAAGTTCAATAGGCAAATTTTGTGCTATGCAAAGCATCTGATAACAGGTAATTACAAGGACTTTTGGGATAACTATGTACTTTTGTGCATTTGTGTAAAACAAAAAAAAAGTGCTTACAGGCAGCCCTAGTCAATAGCAAAAACTCTAAAGTGAAATTATGAACAACTGTGACTATAAAGCAATTAAAAACAGGGATGTGTGATAATTTCTTGTTGCTTGACTGCCTTCCCAGGAGTAACCATGGAAGGGCTCTTGAGCTTCTTATGGACAAAGAACACAGGAAGGATGCCTTGCATGGCTGAAAGAAAGGTGTGCAAATGTTGTACCATAATCTTACTGCAGAGATGGAGGAAAGTCACAGCCTGAGGTATTAATTAATTGATTGCTAGAAAACCTTATTCACAGCTTTTCCAAAGCATGGTTTCCAGCAATTTTAAATCAGGCCTGCATTGATTTTAGTACAGGCATTTTGTTCCTTACTTTGGTCTCTGTATATAATATTGACCTAACATTCTGAATTCATTTGATTCAAACTACTTACATGTCAAATGCAACTAAAGGCAGTTATACGATGTGAGAGAAATTACACACTAACAGGTAATTACTTCTGATAGTTCTGTGTTTCAAATATATCCTTCTGCTCAAATTGTGGGAATAAAATACTTACATACTTATTTTTGAATTTCAATATGAAGTTTTCAGAGGTTCTGCTCTCCTCCTTTCCTTCACCTCCAAGACACAGTATATCTGACCATAAAAGACTACAAAGTTCTTTTGTATACACACTAGAAAGCATATGGGATTCTTGCTGTAATCGGCAATACACACGTTGGGAATCTAACTTTCAAGTTATCTAGAAATCAAACAGTTTAAAACTGCTCATTTGATCAAGAAAAAATCTGTTATCAGAAGCAACCTGTGAGAGTGAAATACGTACAACATAGCACCTTTTTTTTTTTTTTTTTGCTGTTGTTTTGGGGTTCATTTCTCAACAATTTTTGCATCTTGCCTCCAAAGCAGAGTTTAAGTGTTTTCTGAACAGTTTATGAACATGATATCAAAATTTAATGTTGACATTAGATCTTAGAGGAAAAATTTAATGAGCTATTTTTACACACATCAGTTTGAAGCCATTGAAACAAATCACAAGATGTCCATCAGTTCAGTCAGGTGGGCATTTCAGCATGATAGTGTGCAAGACAGTCTTAAAAAACCTGAAGTTCACATTGAACTAAACTTTTTATGCCATTAGTTAAGCTATTATGGAAAATATTCTTCCACCACATGTAAATAACCAACATTATATCCAGTGGTTCTCAAGGCTGGGCAAGGAATACATCACTGCTAACACAATAGCCGAAATACAATTGTCTGTCTTTGGGGTGGGCAGAAAGTTGTGCACAGCAGCTGGAGCTTTAGAGAAACTGACAAGTTACGTTTTTATGACCTGCTTGAAACAATCTGTTTCGACATTTCAGGAATTACCACAGCTTCTGGGAAAAGCCAAGCATGCAGTCTGAACCCAACAAGCCAGTACTCTGCGTTGAAGTTTAATTAAGCCACCTACTGAGAAAACTACCATAGGGGAAGCTCTTCTCTGAGCATAGGATTTTCAAACCAGTGGAGAGCATCCAGGGAAGACAGCAGTTTCGACACCCAATATATTTGCCCTAGTTCCTATGAATTACACGCCCTACTTCTTATGAATTATGCATATTGAAAGCTCAGTTTGGAATAATGTCCACAAATTTGTTGATTACAGTGCTGAAATAGTCAGTGTATCAATCCAAAAATAAAGTATGTGTTTTACCCACCCTGCTTTTTCAGTTTTGTAATTGAGTGGTATGGTTAAACTTTAACTAGTTTACAGATTGTCATTACCACAATCTATTTACTTTTTAAGCTTCTTCCGGTTTAGTTTTAATCCATCAATATCAGTGAATTTTCAGAAAGCTTGGTGACATGCTGCAGTACGTCATTTGTGTCCTTAGATAGCACGATAGAGGAATGAAAACAAGCACCATGTCAGAGAACAAAGATCATTAGATGGAATTAAAGAGTTTGCATGTAATAAGTGTCAGTTTATGTAAAATTAGAAAATGAGCTACTCTTAACCATAATTTGTTTTCTAACATTTCAGTCATATTTTCAAAGCACTGTTCTTCAAATTTCTTATATAGTACATAATGAAGAAGTCACCAGTTTTTATACAAATATTGCATTGATGTCAGTGGAACAGTTCCTGAAAGTTAAAATTCCTAAGGCTGGGGCCAGATCTAAAAAGTTTATGTGAGGTTTTTTTAAGTGTAAGTACAGCTTGATACTCTTTGGAGTTTGCTAGGATTAGGTTTTGGATCATGAAAGGAAGTGAAACAGGACTACACTCCTCTCTCTTCTTGTCTTTTCATCTTTCTTCCCACTTACTGCTGTCTTCAGAAGTGGTCCCATGTTCTACCTGTCACATGGAAGCTGTTTGTTTTTTTTTTTAATTTCAAATGGCAATCCAGTATTATTAGTATTTTTGACACACATCTTTAAAAATGTCTTCCTCAACACATTTCTGTTTTATTGTTTCATCTACTTTGTTCTATGCAGTGCTTTAAAAGGTACATTGGGTGCCTATTTGTTACAAACAGTGCCTTATTTTATGTGAAAAAGAAATAAACTTTTTATTCAGGAAAGCATGCTAAATTGCAGATATTTGGATTAGTGTCAAACTGTAGCATTTTAGTTTTGCTTTTTCTAATCAGCCATTTTCTCAACCAAAGGAAAAGACGGGATTTGTATATTGATCTCAGGTTTAATTATTATCCTAACAAACAACCCAGAGATGTTAGGGAACCATATTTTCACATACAGGCTAAATAAATACTTAGAGGTCGTCTTTCACTAACATATGTAGTTCACTCTTGTCATCTTCTACTGGGCAAGTTGGAATTTTAAACAAATGAAATGTCATATAGGGAAGGTATAAGAGAGATATGCTTTCCATAGATGAGTTCTGCTACTTTCCAGTCAAAAGTAGTGATGCCCTCAGCTTAGAAAATCTAGTAATTTGCGCAGAAAACATGAAAAGGGGTCGTAGGGTTGTTCATTTTATTGGAAATACACTGGTAGGATATTTTAAGTATGAAGACATTCAATGGCCTGGGAGCTGTTTTCTGTGACAGCTTCACTCCTTTAAAGATTGTATTGATATTTCTCTATTTTTCACTTCAACAACTAGGTTCAACCTCCACTAAAATCACAGGAAAAAAATTCTGCTGGCTTCCTTGAAATCTAGAATGACCTTTTACTTCTTTGTCTGCTACTGAAATATTCCAGTATTCTCTGACTCTTCTAAACCATAACTTCAGAGAATCTTTATTTAAGCAATTGCGTACTTCTCAGAAGTGTCTCCATTNTTAAAAGCATTTCCTAAAGAAAAGGCTGGTAGATTTTAAAATGACATGATTATAATTCACTTGCTCTGCTTTGGAATTGTTAGTAGAGTGTTAGTAGAGTATTAGAATGAGATATCGGCTTTAAAAATGTTAACAAACACTTTTTTGTAAGTAACAAACACTTACCATTAAAGGCTTTTTTGGATTCAAAATTTCATGGCTTCATTAAAAAAAAGTTTACATATGTATATAAAATG
>VYZM01007358.1:32623-50689 GCA_013398915.1 Dromas ardeola
ACTAGATCTAATAAGATTAAGATCCTGAAGAATGGAGTATATGGGCAAAAAATTCACGGATTAGTTTGGTCAGACACGCAGAGGTTCTTAAAAGAAGCTGCCTATAAGCTTAGAAGCCTGAGCATCTGACAGGCAGAAAAGGAAAAACAACATAAGACATGAGATTGCTGGGCTCTAAGTCACATTTAAACACCCAATAAATGGATCTCTGCAAAGCTGAACCTTTAGCATCTGAAGGTTTTGTCAGATGTGCCAGACGAGGCAGGCTGCGGGGATCAGAGCAGGGTGAAGGGATCAGTTATGGCACAATTGATGTTCAAAGGGCAAAAAATGAAACCAATATAGCAGGTGAGGAATGACAACGGGAGCTCCACCATAGAGTGCAAAGTCCAGGCTGGAAGCACCACAGCCTCCCAGAAGGAAAAGTTCAAGGCACAGCAAGGGGATGAGCTCCACCAAAGAGGGAACATATTGAGTCAGCATCTGACTGACCAATACTGTTTCTGCTACTTTGACCTGAGCAGAAATAGTGAATTACAGTATGCAAATAGTAGGAAGTGAATCAGTGACCCAATTTTAGTTGTTGTTTTGATTTAGTGCACGGGATGCTTCTTTACAGGGCTGCTAGAACAAGATGAGTTCTAGTCACCTGACTACAATCATCTGTATGAGAACACTGATTGGATTAATTACTTACTTCACGGTTTCTTACATATTACCCTCATACACTTCAAGAAATACTCTATCCATTTATAGATTTTACTACCAACAACACTAATAACTAGGAATATTCTCTTCAAAATTCACAAATTTATGCTGAAGGTGTTGTAAATATGACTTATGATCATGTTAAAAATTAAAAACATAATAGCAACTTACTTACATTTCAGTTGAATTAGAGGAGAAAGCATGGTCAAGCTTTTTGTTTTTGCCATGTAGAAGACTAGGGCAGACTCTTAGGTAATTTGGATTAGTGTCCTTGTGTAGTCTGCAAATAGGATATCTATAAATAACCTTAAATCTTGGTTTAGTTTGTATTTTCATAGGTTCCAGGATTATGAGAACAGGACCAGAGCGAGAGTATGAGGTGAGCATGAGGTAAACTTGTATATGAGGCAAGAAGTATCACCTGGGGCTGTTTCTCATGAAGTTGACTTCAGTTAAAGGCTACCTTCTACTCTATAGTTTTGCTCGGGTATAGGAGCATAGATTATTGCCATTTTTATTCCAGGTGACCGGTAGCTTATTCCTGGAGCACACTCTGTCTGAATTTAGAGAATGAAAATACAGATAAATTCACATACCAAAGAAGAGAAGGTATAATGACAACTGACAGGTATATCAGATTACTCGTTTGTCATAACATCAAAAGACCTTCAGCTGAAAGTACAGAAGAGTGAGAAGGTTAAGGAGCGTGCACTGTTGGGACTGTTCTGAGATGACAGCATGAATGTTTGTTTGCGTTTTCAATGAGTTATGACCTTCAAAATGCTACAGGAATAAAGAAATGCAAATGTCAAGATAAAGCCTCTCCTCAGAAGACTCTCAATACCAAGAACGGTTATTGCTGATTGTCTGAGTTCTAGTGGAGAAAGGAGGAGGACAAGTGTCATCACTCATTGTTTGACTTTCCTGATTTTATTGAAATAACTGTGGTTTTGGGTTTTTTTTAAATTAGAATTTAATATTTCTTGAAAAACATCCTCTTCATACAGGAGGAATTGCTTCAGTAGTCTGTAAATCTGATTTTGGAATCCAGAACTCTCTCCCCACCCCAAAAAAGAAAAAGTGCTGGAGGGAAACCCCACAAAAACCTAACTGCAGAGGTGTTCACAGGGACACGCAACACTTCAGTTCTAGTTCCTGTGAACTACTGTTGTGAAATATCTGAGTATCAAACTTTCAACTAATCCTGTATACGTTTTATGTTTTAGAAAATTTACCAGTTAATATGATTTTAAATTAAAAGTTCAGTACTTTTCAGTGCTACGCAAAAGCATAAAAGAAAACTATTGTGGGTTTTTTTTTTTCAGTTATAAATAATAAAAATAAAAAATTATGCTTTAGCTAAATGTAAAATGCAGTTTTGTCTCAGATTTTCCACTGGTTGATTTTCCACTGGTTAGTTTTTTAGAGATGGATGGCCTTTTTCAACAGTCTTACAGAAGAAACCTGAAGGAAGAAAATCCCTTAGATTAGAAGCCAAATTGTTAAAATGGTAGGGTGAGAGAAAGTGAAGAGGAGGAGGAACAAAGTCTGAAAGTTAAACAGAAATCTATTTAGTGTATTAGAACTGACTTTGAAAAGCACTGATCTCAGCTCTTCACACTGATTTATTTCTCAGTCCTGGGCAAGCCACTTACCTTTTTGTATTCTATTTCCCGAGCCAAAATGCTGTTCAGAGATTGTAGATAGTGAGTGACCATTTGGATGCTCTGGATAAAACTTTGTACTGGTGATGTGTGCGCAAGTGTGGGACTAGGCACGCAGTGGCAGTGTTGCAGGACAAACAACATGTGAATTCATTTCTCCGAAGAAAAGGTGGTAAGACTGCAGCCTTCTATATGTATTTCTCTAATAATCTATATGAGTGGTAAAAAAAAACAGCCCAGAAAGTGACAATTCAAGGCCTTATCTCATGGGGAATTGTCCTGATCACCATTTCCTATGAATTAGTCTCTGCAACAAAAATTTCTAGGGGGATTTAGCAACACCAGAAGTACTCTATTAATTTGAGGGTACAAGGATGCAAATACTGTCTTGATGACAGCATTCGTTAAACGGAAATTATGGAGGGGAAAACTAACTCAAGTAAATCAGGCAAGGACTGAGAGAAGATCTAGCCCAAAAATGCTTTTACTGTATGATAAAATGTTTTTCATCTCTGCTTTCCTTTAATTTTTAAAAATGCAATTGAAGCAGACAAGCTGATTTTCAAATTATAGTGTATGATTCCGAGAACTGGCATAGCTTTGTTCATTTGTAGTGTTTGGAGATCACAAGAAGATAATAAATGTGCTTGAGTGAAGTATGCTAGGCTTTTGCGTATACTCTCTTCCTGGTTTGCTAAAAAGTTTTTCTTCTCAGCCTTCTTTGGGTGTTTAAGTTTGGTGACAGTGGAATGTTGTTGTTGCTGCTGTTTGAGTTACTCAAGGTTATTTCAAGTCTCATGTTGCAAGCAGTTTCATAAAGCTACAAGGTCTGAATAAATAGGTCAGTTAAATCCAGGGTCAGTATATATTCATTTGTACATTCCTGAGTCCAACTGTCACTAAATGATGAGCTCATAGTCAGTAGCTTAAAAAGGCAAAAAAAATTAAATAATTTCTGTTAACTGTCTGTGGCTTAGTGAGTTAGCAAACAGGATTGAGTAAAAATAGGACAGTTAATCATCTGTAGTACAGACAGCAAAGCTGTTTGCGGCTGGGACCAGGTCACTCAGCGCTCTGTCGTTTCTCAGTTACTGTTTGTTGTGTCCATGTTAGAGCAGCAATGAAGCTATTGCACCACTGGTAACATCAGGCAAGCATTCCTCTTCTGCATGCCAAGCCCTCCGGACTCTCCTGCCCCTGCCAAGTCAAGAACTGCTTGATCCTTTCTCCTTGGAGCAGCGTGCAGAAATGCAGAATTGATGTGTGTATATCCAAAACCAAGCACTGTGCGGCGAATCAGAAGTGCAATTTAGATGAGACATCTGTAAAGATACAATCAGACTTTTATGGATTCAACCATCCTCTTGGTCACCTCTCTCTCTGCCCACAAGAAAAGGTGCATAGAACGAAAGAGAAAGAAGCAACTACAAAGTTTGTGGATTCTTTACATTTTAAAAAAAGATGAGCAGAATCATAAGTTTCTGCAAAGTAGAAAAGATGGCCAGTATTTTAAGTGCTGTGGGCTATCTTGAACTAGTTTGTTTGCAGCTATTCACTTCGGGCCTAATTCTGCCTCACTTGCCTTACACTGAGCAGTGTGCAGGATGGGACATATGGAATTTATTTTGACATGAACATTCACCGTGGACACAGCCAGTGTTAAAGGCTCAGCACAACTAATGAGTCTCAGGGACACGAAGTATTGTTCTCTCTCCAGAAAGTGGGGCATTACCATTACAAATTGGGTAGCTGCTTTTCAACCATGCAACAGACATTTTCACAGATTTCTGTATGTACTTAGGTAAATGCACGCAGGCGTTAGATGTTCCTCCCTGCAGGTACGGGAGGTGCACCTTACAAGGATAATGGAAGGACTGTAATCTTGAACCCATCCTCCTCTTCCTTGTGTCTCAGGGGACCTTTGAGCAAGGGTCATGTTTGTGTACCATGTCTGTCCAATTAATTCTCCCCTGCCGGCATCTTCCATGGAGTATTCTATGTTTTCTTCCTTTCCTCATACCAACAAGTGCATGGATCATACCACAGATCCCATTTTATTGCTGCTTTCAAGTCAGTGGTGTCACTTTCTGCTTGCTAAGGCTTAGTTCACTTCACCAACTGATTGAGCGTTCAGCAATCAAACGCAGGTCATCTGTGAAAATGAAAACAAGACGTTACTCAAATCCAAGTGTAAACGTTAAATATTAACAAATATTAAAAAAAAAAAATTCCTAATTTCAAAACATCTCCTCTCACTCCTGACGATATTCAGTAGGATGAGGTTTTTGTGTTTTTTATGAGCAAGTGCAATCTTTATAACTCAATAGGGTTATAACCAGTATAGTACCCAAAGCTGACTGTAAATGTTGCAGTTTCACTATTTGTTCTCCAGAGCTTATGCTTCCATCATTTAGAAGCCCAGAACAATAACCTTGACTCCCTAAAAGCAACATTAAATAGTGCAGTAAGCTGTACTATAACAAATATTAAAGACATTTCCGTTCACACTGACCGTGAGACCTCACAAGTTTACTATGGTCACTGATACATTCCTTCCTTCCCGTGAGATAATCTATTTGATGTTTTGAAGCGGATATTTACTACAACACTTCTAGGCCTCTAATCAAGTGGATATTTTTACTTTTCCTTTCTGTCACAATAAAAACTGCAGTGAAAAATGCAGAGGTACTAAATTATCACGATTATGTGACTTTAGTAATTTTCTTCATTGTCACTTGTCCTCTTCTGCAATACAAGATATTTTATACTCCAGTAAATTTTCAAACAAGTATTTTTGATACTAAACAAGGAATTATTGTGATCTGTTTTTTTTTTTTTTTTTTTTTTTTTTTTTTTTTTTTTAAATGAAGAATGGTCCTGGAAACTGCAGGAGAAATACATGTATGGCAAATGTTAATAATTGCAGGCCAAGGAGGTCTTGCAGGCCCATTTTTCAAAAAGGTTCAAAAACTTTGTTAAAAGACCCACACCTTTGAGTATACAGCCAACAGAAATAAAGCTTTGCTATTTCTGCAGTATATTGATGATGATATGTTAGCTGTTAAAGAGATTGTTCTAATAGCAGTTTTCTTAGTGGTAGTCCCACTATGATGTTAGACTTACTAAAAAAGAACAAATTTATTAAAATCTGAGTTTATAATAGTTCTGCACATTTTACAATCCACTGTCTTGATTCTAAAGCAGAATTCTGTGTCTGTACTTTGTAGTTTTGGGATAGGACCGCATATGCAGTTCAAATCCTTCCAAAACCCAAAATCTCAACTATATTTTAAATAAAAGATGACTGTGAGCCTTGTCACAATCTTTTGGAATGATTGCTATTCAGATGTTCAAGCGGCCCATAAACTGAAGCTGAATGGATAGCTTGTCAGTGTAGAAATAATCTGTATTGAGAAAGTGTAGTAGAATAATGTTCTAAAAAAATATTAGTTTTAATTAATGCATGAAAGTGACCTGATGGCTCATAAAAGATGAGCTATGATTGGGCTAATTTTCTTTCAAGTAGATTACAAATGAGACCCTATAAATGCCTAGTTAATAAATCCTTGTTAAAATTATTAACCTGATTAATTCCACAAGTGGGGTAGATAATTCCGATTAAGAATCTGCAAATATGTTACAAGAAAAATTCATATCACAACTTATAAAACCAGAATTCATTTATTAAGTTATTTCTTAATATTCCAGAGTTCATAAATTAGATTAATTATATTTTTTGCCTTTAAATGTAGTTATGCAGATTTGTGAGGTATTCATCCAGCAGATTAAAGGGTCCACCTTGTAACATTTATATGGTCATGGGAAAAACTAATTTGAGAGATTGTTGCCCTTCCTAACCAAGATCTGGGACTGATACTTCTTGCTGTTAAAGGAAAATCACATATTTTCATCTTTTACACTTTTATTATAATTTATGTTTAACTCTTGAAGGAATTTTATGTTTTTAAACTGAAAAGAAGGTTGTTAATATGAAATTGTTCTCCAAGGAACAGGTAACTTTATGCTCTTGGCAATTAGTGGTGCTCCATGTGCCCACCCTACCAAGACCAATTATGGGAGAAGACTAAAAGAGCTTTAATTAGCTATGGTGATAGGTGCTCAGTTCCTAGTTCTGTCTCATGATAAGGTCAACACTGAAGGATGCATTTTTTTTATGTTATTAATTACATACTGGCAACATTACAAACAAAATCTGGACTGTACTCACAATACCGTCTGAGAAAATATTATTATCACTGTAGGTGTAGAGAAGGTTGTGGTAGACTGATTAAATTCATTTAGCAAATTCCCTGAAAAACAGCTTCTAAGAAAACTCATGTTATTTCAGAGGTAGTGAATTGCCTGAATGCATGGCTATTCTTCCTCTCTATGATTTACAAAGTCCTTCCACTGAAATCACGGGAATTACCCGCTGAAAAATCAGTGTGAAAAAAGAAAATCATCTTTGTAGCCTGCATTTGCACTTCAGATCCTGAGATGCAGGAGCCTTTTTGCCATTTACCATCTTGGTACCTAGTCTATCTGTAAATTGGTCATACAAGTAATTTCCTTGCTCTTGCAGTTTATATGCTTGGACTTTTAAATTTTATTTTATCTTATTTTTCATGATTGAATGAAATGCAGCATTCCTAGATATTATGAAAGAGGTCTGAATATTAGAGGTTTCTTTTTGTTCTCTGGCACCCTTAATAAAGGGCCCCATTGCAGTTCTGTTATTCAGACTAACTTGTGCCTGTTTCCTCAGGCAGGGTAATGCTTTCATTATGATGGTTTTATGTACAAGGTACTATTCAACATAATGATATCACTATCTAGTTTATGTATGCTGTTCATTTGCAGTTCTTAAACTATATAGAAAATCTGTATTAATCTGTTGCAAGTGTAACTTCAAAGAGTTAGAAATCATGCAAAAACAAGGGTAAAAAGATAACATTTTATGGCTCTGATTCTCCTGCTAATAACTTTACACCAGTAAATGGAGTAAATCCTTACGTGCATGGGTCTAGTTTGAATATAAATGCGTTGTTCTTGGTGTTGGAAAAGGTGATCGCTCTTCTGCTCCCATTTTCCTCTCAATGTCTTTATTCAGATGAATTGTGATGAGTTTAATGCCAGAATCGTATGAGAAACAAACAGAATATCAGACATGCAGCTATCTAGAGCAGTCATGGCAGTCATTTGTGTGAATTATTCAAGCCGCTGACGGTGTGCCACAGTGCCTGTTGCCACTGAAGTGGAAACAAAATCAATTGCGTACAATACGTATAGTAACATATACAGTGTGAAGGGAAAGCAGATGGCTGGGATGCATAAAACTTTAATGTTCTCCAATCTGTTTACTTATTTTCATCAGCTATCATAATCATCACCCACTGTGTGCTTTGTTTACATGGGGAAGTGCTGGTGTGATCAAGTGGAAGAAAATCCTGAGAAATGTGCCAGTTCCAAAACCTGGTAATTAGAATTAGAAAGCTACTGTATGCTACAAAGGATTAGGACAGACTAGAAGATACCATGAAAATACCTTCCACTTAGGACTGCATTCACTCACAACAAAACTGAGGTGAAATCTGTGCCAGCAGAGATTTAGCAGGTGACACATATGGCGAGATGTTATATTAGCACTGGCCTGTATGTATCACATTTCCACATCCCTTGAAGTGGTAACACCATCTTCTTTTCTAGATGGAGCACGTGTTTCCCTCAGTTCTTATCTCCTTCATAAAGTACTTGGGGATTTCTAGCTAAAAAATGCAAGATGTAGTCCTCAATATTATTTCTATGGTGAAAATGTGACTTGGATGGAGATTGTAGGCTTTTTTCCAGGTTTTTTTTTTTTTCTGACATGCACAAAATAGAATGAGAAACTCATATTTCAGACAAAAGCTTCTGTCTTCCAATGTTGAAGGAGAAAGAACCATCATAAATATTAAGCCCTTCTGAGATTCAAAATACTCATTTTTGTACAAACCTTTAAAGCCCCAGTATGGACTTCAGGACAGCGTTTTACAAATGTCTTACCCTGGAGGTATGCTTGTGATGCTTAGGGTGGAGGAAGCCTGCAGACAGATTATAGCACATAACAAGTGTGTATGAATTTGTGAATGGCACAGTCAGTCTAGATTTACATGCTCTGCTCTGATTCTCAAGTGTTTGTTATGATGCTGTAAGGTTTTCTCATCTCTCAGACTTACTGTAGAAGACTTTGCTCAAGCAAACAAAATATACTGGAGGTGGGAAAGAGAATTACTGCTCACTAAATAACATTTTCACGACAGATACCATTTTGTATCTAGTTTAAAAAAAGGAAGGGAGGATGACAGAGATTAGTTGTTAATATCTTAAAGTGTGGCACAGAAATTGTTTTCATATACTAAACATATGTTACAAACCACTGAACCTATGACACTTAATAATAGAAATAATTCTCTCTGAGAGGAAGTAAGTGGTTTATGGGAAAGAATTGGTTTTGATCAAGTTGATCAGGGCCCCACAACTTCAGTTCCTCATCCAAAGTCAATGGAAGCTCCTTCTTCCTCTTCGGTAACTGGAAGGAAATATATCTGCTAGGTACTTTGACCCAGATTTTGTAATTCTTGAGTTAGGGAGATCTTAGTCTATAATTAAAAGTGAAGCAACTAATAAACTGTGATGGAAATAATGTCACTATAGGAAGGATCGCCTGTGGAGATGTGACTGCTGACTTACAATCCACTGTTCTTTGGGCTCCAAAAATACCTGATGGGAATGAGGATATGCATCCGGGGAAGAACCTGATGACAAAACTAATCTTTGAAAGTCATTCTGGGAGGGATATCCCAATTTTCCTCCTACACAGATTCTTTCAGGAGCCTTGTCTATGTCATTATTTCCTTCTCTGTAAAGTGGGCAAAATAATAATTATCTTTGAGAACTAAATCCTATTAGTAATAATGTTGACAATACCTGCAAGGTGCCTGCCTAGTAAAGATATGTATTCATGAAATGAATATTAATCCCTTGAACTTACTTGAACAAAGGACTACGAGTCTGTGGAGTAACAAACAAGTCAGTGACTGTGACTGGATCTCTGCAATCGACGTGGAGTCGTGATCTGAGCTGGAGCACAGTCCTCCCCAGGAGAAACTCCCAACAGCAAAAGGGCAGTGAATAGAAAACCTTGAATTCATTTTCTCTGTCATTCTGTGTTCATTGGCTAGAATGGGGGCCCTCACCTAAAATGCATCAAATTGTTCCTCTTCCTAAAACTGTAGAGTGGAGAAAGAGAACAATGATGATAGCTCATTAGGCTGTTTCTGTGATGTAACAGCTCTGTGCCTCCTTTTAATGAAGTCCACTTTATTTTTTTTTTTGATTGGTTAAAGGCTATCATTATCATTTTGTTTAATCTTTATAAAGGATTCCACAGAGGGAAGATGTTAGCGCCTCCAATATGCGAAGGTATCTTCTTATCCTCAGATGACTAATGTTGAAGAGCCAGGTAGAAGATGTCAGTTGGAAAGCCAAAAAGTCTTTCAAACATCAATAGCATTGCAACAAATGGAGTTATACTGCCATTAAGATACAACTCCTATAAATAAGGTATTTCACTTTCCTGTAATTGCCAAGTATCTACATGTTCTTCTATTGCTCTCAATTATTGCTCTCCACATTAACACTTAGGCTTATGGCAAATTATATTTGAAAGGCTTCATGTTTATCATTATGCTTAGAAGCTCATTCTGGATCCAACAAAGTTTACCTAAGTTACAGGTCAGTTGAGGTAACTGTGATGGCTTCTATCTTAGCAAACATAGTTGAAGAATGAAACAGGCGACTTGAAAGCCAAACGCAAACTTGAAAGCCTTAGGGCCTGAACATTTAGTTAGCTCATGTATGCCATGAGATGCACGCAAGCAGACGGGTAGAACCTTCTCAGATGAACTTCAGCAAATATGATGGAGTAGCAGAAATATGAAGCCTGACCTGCCCAGCGTCAGATGAAAAATGACCTACTAAGTTTGATACAGTCCTCTATAAAGCATGGGTAAGGCTTACAAACCCTCGCTCAAACTGAAAGGAGAAAATCTTAATGTTTGGGTTATACCAATTGACCTGCCCTGACACTCAACAAACCAAACAAGCCTTAGGAAGTGACTGAAGAACAACAATTTGTTTAAATGAGGATGCCTTGATTATCAGAATTTTATTCTATCCTTGCTTGACTTCTTACCTAAGTATCAGGCTGCATCTCTTCACTTCTGTCAAGTATGTATGTTTAGAAATTTTTGAAAGGTTGAATCACAAAGCATTTTAATCACATACACTCAAACAAAACCCGAATACTGACCTGCCATGACATCAGGCACAGTTTAAAATCAACTCACAGGAAGGCAATGTTATGTTTAGTTTGGGGAGTTTTTACATCTACTTTATATAAACTAACGAAGCTGTTGGGAGCAAATGGAAATGACATGAGAGCAAAGTAAGAGGTTATGTCAGGCAAAGCTGTTTTTTTTTCTCTTTTCTTTCTTTTTTAATTAAAACAAATGCATTTAACCATTTAAGTACAAGTCTGTTGGTGTAGATGTAATTATATCAATCTCAGTTGAGTAGAGGGTTTAACTTAAGACAAAAATCTGTTTTGTTTTATTTTTCTTCCTTAAGTTTACCTTGGTACTAACAACATGACCAAAAGTAAGATATTTAAAATCTTGTAACACTATGTCTTGGCACAACAAGATACAGAATAAATTCAGAAATACCCATGTTTTAGAACTATGAGTTGATATAAGTTCCACATACAGTACGACATGGCTATGTTCCAAAGAGGCAAAATACGAGAACAATGACATGAAAAGACTTATAATGTATTCAAAACCTTGTTTTATAATGATAATGAATGCCATGTGTCATAGTCTGTTTTGAAAAAAAAATAATCTGTTGAAACTGAAGTAAGTAGGCTATTACACAGGCATTTATAAGAAATCTGATCAGCACTGCTACATACGGTTGAAGTACATGATGCAAAATGTAAGGTGGGGAAAATATGTGCATAAAGCAATATGCTTTTGCTGTGTTCAGCAGCAATACGTTGAAGCTGCAGCAGACATCCTTTGCTTCATTCCCTCCTGTGACATCAATTTTATGGTACAGATGGAAAAGAGATCACAAATACACTTATCCCCAGATACCAGCCTTCACTTTTTATTTTCCATGAAGTGGACGTCAGTTGTTAAAAGGTACAGAAGAAGAAAAGGAGAAGTAAGTTCAGCTTTTGTAGAAAATCAGACTGGCAGAAAAGACAAGGACTGAAACCTCATCAGATGGGTATTTCTCTGTGTTTAACGACCTATTTATCTATCAACTGTTGTTTACACGTAATAGACAAATACATAGAAACTCATGAGAAACACACAAAAAAGTCCAGTGTTACATTACTTTATTAAAGCAGAAAAATCATGTATCTGAAGGCTGGGAAATGCTGGAAGAGGGTTACCTGGGTACTATCAATTCAGCGGTCTTTTGTGAAGGCTTCTGATTTGTATGAATTACAATGCAATTTTAATTAAATGATTTTCCAGGGGACCTCTGTTTCATTCACAATACAGAGTGGATGATGCTTACTTAATGAGCAGCTGCTCAATACTTTGTTTTTGTTTCATTGTTCAGCATGTGTGGTCCCATTTGTTATTTACTAGACACTAACAATCCAGATTCCTATTGAGAACTATTCATTTCCTCACAGACTTTTCTTTTCTGATTTCACTATCATGTAGGGATGCAACACAGAAGCCTTCTCAGCACCCTGTGATACCAGGGGTGATGTCATTCCCATCAGAGATTTGGTATGTTAAGGGATTCAACTCCAACATTTCTATTGCATGGCCATCTTCAGACAACTGTGAATTCGTTATTTGTAGACTAAATTTAGCTTTGTATGTTAGCCCTATCTAGTAAAATATATCTCCCACTATCTTCTACTATAACTGAAGTAGTCAGCCAAGTAGATTCCAGGAATTCTAGTTAGGCAACCAGAAAATGAAGGACACCAAATGAGTGATCTAAGTTTGGTTTAAGTGATTTTAAAAGCATCGCACACCGACTTTTGACTGTGATAGGATATGCGTTTCCCTGGGGCAGCATTCAGCTCACATAAATAAAAGACAGCTTTTCTTGCCTAGCAATCCCCTATGCCATCGTTTGCTCTCTGCCTAACCTCTGTAGGACTTTCATGGTTAACAGCTTCCATTGCCTCTATGGTGTATGGTGATTCGAATACCTGTGCTGTGTGAAAAAAATACTGAGCCATGTCATGAACAGTTAGCATAATGTATACTCACAGCAGGGAGGGTAAATTCAGATTGCATCAGCAATCTTAATTCTGATGTGTTCTGATCTATCTCCTCTATTTTGTAACCCTCATGATATTCCCTTACCATACCTTTCATATATGGCTAAAAAGGCAGAAATTTTAAAGCAGAATTTTCCTGACTCCTCATCATGTTTGCATCTGTGCACTGCAATAAATCTCTGCCACTTTAGAATTAACCGACAGCAAAAGCTCTTATTCTTTTTATGGTCTCTCTTTTAGTTCCCAGTTCAAGCCTCCTTGCCCAGCTGTCAAGGGTGGGACAGGGTAAATGACAACCCATAGTGGAGCTAGGTACTGGGATTTATTTAAGAACCATCAAAATGAACACTTTTACTCTGTTTGATTATTTCACTTACTTGTTTCCCCACAGTGCTATGCTCACTAGGTCTCCACTGCTTTGCCAGGAGGTCCCTGCTGTCCCTGGAAGGTTGGGCAGAAAGCAGTGCCAGTTCACGCTGCGCAGCTGCTTGCAGCTACCTGTCCCAGACACTACCTGCCAAAGTCCCTGGGCATTTCCCATCCCTCAGATTTCCAGAATCCTCCTTGGCTTGCAGGATGTTTCCTCCAGTTAGGATTGTCACTTTTTCCTTTCCAGGCCCCCTTTTTCTTTCTTCTCAGGAACCCTCCTTTTTGGCCTCCAGCTCTTCTTTCAGGAACTTAGTTTTCCCACCTAAATAATGTATTCGCAGAAGCACAACACTTGATCCACTTCTTAGTTGGTGGGTCCATCTGATGTCTTTTTATCAATTGTAAGATTCAGAATGTACCGCTTTTGTTTAGTCCAGATGTTACCAAAATTTACAACCAGCTGGTACTAGTTGCACCCAGCAGGTAGCAGAGTTCTCCTTTGGAGTTCAGAAGTTCAGTTTCAGGCATCCACCCCCCCACACACACATGTAATCAATTGTGTGGCACCTGTTAGCATTCACGATTTAAGCTATTTTCGTCTACTAGCTTTGTTCCTTTTTCCTATTTCTGGTACCATCAAGCTCTCTGTTTCAATCTACCTTTTGTTTTCTTTTGTTTCAGGCCTCTTTCTCAAACAAGATTACTTCTGTTTCTCATTCTCCAAAGCCAGAGGTCTGGCTGGAGACAAGGAGACCTCAGTCTGGAAAACCTGGGATCAGCCACCATGAGGAAGGCCTGTCCTAAAATCAATTATTCTGAGTCCACAATATATTTGAAACCAGTTCATCCTGGAAACTATGAGAAACTTGTTCATATTCAGTGACGATGAATTCAGAGTCATATATTTCCTAAGACCTAAAAGTTTCTGCCTTGTACTTATGGACAACAGTTTTTCACAAGATTTTAATTTTACTTCATAGGGATTAATTTCTGCAAGTCATGTCAAGTCACATACCCAACATAAAGAACATTCCATTCCTTTGCTGGGGCCTTATTCTACCATTTTGCAGAAAACACCATTCATTAGTTTGGGGTTTGTTGGATTTTTTTTATTTTTCCCACTGGCTAAACTAAATGTTTTCTTTCAGCTTCATTTCTGTAAACATTTGAGTCAAATTGTCTTGTGGTGATAATGACAATGGTAACTGACATTCCCATTGGTATATGTCTTCAGTTTCAGTTTAAGTTTAAAGATGTCAGGCACAAGTTTTCATGCTGAAAAAGTATGAATTATTGTCCATGCAGCAGGCTAGCAGATGTTCCCATTATTACTTTAAAGCATAGGATATAGACTGTATGTGCTGTGCTATGGATTGAACATTTTGCCTAAAGAAGCTGAACTCAGTCACAGATTTTTAGTGGTTTTCTAGGGAAAGAAAGGCTTAGACAAGTCATTGTTTCAGTTCAGTTTTGTCATTCAACCATAGTGTTAGGTATTTCTGTTCTCTTTCTGAATTACACCATGGCACCATTTTTGGAATGAGAGCAGCTCAGCGTGCATATTATTGAACCTGTATATAATTATCAGAATACGTTATGTACTGCATTCTCCAGTTATTCTAAAAAGTATATTTGAATGTCCAGCCATTATCTGGTTCCTAAATACCATACTCTAAGTAAAAGCAATTATGCATTTTATGGAGCTGGGAGGAAAGTTTGTACCACAGACTCTGATATATTCTGATTCAATCACATGCTCAGAGTTTTTATGGGATGGCTGAGGACTTGATTTCATGAAGTGTACATAGCACAGGAAATGTGTAAATTTATGTATCGTTGACATCAGCACAATGTCTCTATATCCACAACAGTTTAAAAACACAAATTTGGATCTGATTGCAAGGAAGTGAAAGAACATATTAATCACTAGCATGGCAACACTAAGTTCTTGTACATGTTAACATGTTCTTATAAAGAACTCAAAAAAATTGCTTAGCCTAAACGGCCAAACCAAATTTAAGGTTTCGTTCTGCAAGTAATGAGATGAGTTACTGAGGCTCCATTTTGTAGTAGAGGACTAAATGCAGATGCTCATTTTTTGTTCACTGGCAGCATAAGCTAGAGGTTATCCCATTCATAGGTGCAATGTTTCCAGCAAACAAAAAGGTGAAGGGACTGAAACATGGAAATCCACCATAAAAATGTTACAGACATAGGATATCATTCAGCTCTGTCAGTACTCTGATGTTCTTTTGTCCTGTGCTTTCCTAAATGGACATATATAGGCTCTGTTTGGACTACTGGGATCAAGAAATGCAAAGAAAGGACATCTGGTTTCTTTGTGTATGAACCAACATACTTCAACATTGTGTTTCATCTGTTTCCTGTGATCTAGCCCAGTAGCAGACTCCAGACTTCAGAATAAATTAAATCAACTTAAGTAGGGTAATCCTGTGGTGACTTCATGAAATAAATTGGCATAGAAACCTGGAAAACTTATCACTGTTTTTTTGCAGATTAACTTCAGTGCTAACTAAGGGTCACAGGAGAGAAGTACTAGTGAAAGCTAGGTCTGCTATGCTAGTATTGACTACTGAGATGTAACTAGTGTAGTTCAGCTGAGGTAAGAGGCAGAAGTACTGACCTAGAGAATCTCTTAAATCTTTCAACACATACATAAAAGAAGGGAAAGAAAAGAGCAAACTTAGCATTGCTAAAGATTTTATTTAAGCAGAAGGTTATGCGATTGTGTTTAAAACATCTCACGTCTTTATAGATGCAATATATGTTTTATTTTCAAATATTTTAAAACACAAACTCTAGCTGATGCTAAAATGAAGTTTGCCAACCATAAGCATGGAGCCACAATATGTACTTTTATATCAACTATAGTTGTGATAATATTGTGTATCACAGTTTATGAAAGAATCAAATATTGACTTCTTAATGGTTATCAGTAAAAAATATTTAAAACATACCAAAAGTGGACATTTGTCATCTTCACTTTTTGCACTTTATACTTCCTATTTTTTGAAAATAACAGAAGGTAAAAATTGTAAAAAATCTTAAACACAAAGAGAGAACCATTTTTACTTTTCACCTATGAAAGAGACAAACAAAAATAAAAGGAACTGAAAGGCATGAAAATGCAAAAGATAAAAATGGAATAAATTTAAATAATTAATTTTGTTCTGCAATGTGTGCGCATTGTATTTCTCCCTAGGAAATACAGTTATAAATGGCTAATTTGTAGAAAAATATTTATAAATATGCATTGTATAAATAACAAATATATCTTCATTAAAAACTTCGTGCACTGGAAAGCTTCTTGGTGCAATTTTCCTGACATTTAGACTTGAAGCCTTGCAGTATATAGCAAGCACACCAGTGGTGCTCCCACTGAAGGTTCCCTCCTGGTAGAAGTAAGGTTGAAATTACCATCTAGAGTGCCCCGTTTACAGAACGGACACAAGACACCTTTCTCAGAAGAAAAACACATCTTATCCATGTTTCTCCACCAGTTTGCTCTCTATGGGTGAGCTGGTTTCTGTTTGTAATGGCAAGGATATCTGTACAGAAATGTGTTTTCCATTGGCTAGGCATAAACATGTGGCATGTGCCTAGGTACAACTAGTGTGAACTTCATTGGCAGTCAACACAGAATGCAGAGATATGATTCTAGAGTCATAACAGATTCTGGTCCTTCCCTCCTTGGACTTTACCAGCTGCTGATGTAGAGGTATCAAACTGATCCAAAATTTTAAGCAGGTTTTGGACACATCTTGAATGTCTGGCACAAATTTACACTGGATTCTAAGTATGCCTGTGAGTTCTGGATTAGTTGGATCTTCTGCATGTGTTCATATCAAAAGTAAATCTGATTTGTGGGATGAGTATGGTCCCCAACACTGTGCTTACATAATAGGTGTGGTGCATCCAGAACAAGTCAGTTATTCTTCATGTGCACCAAGATATGTATAGGAAATGAATTCACAGTGATCATTTACCAAGGTATTTTGGTGTCTAGCAGTTTGGTGTAGCTTGGCTATCAACTGTCCAAGAAATTGACCAGAAGCACTTTGGATGACTACTAATGGGTTGCTAATGCTCTGAACTTTCTGCCTCTTCCTCTGTTTTCCCTAGTTTGTGTTGAAGTACATCAGGGAACAGAGCATGAATTACGCACTAATGGCAGCCCAAATGCTTCCTATACAATTTTGGGCTAGTTATTTTTAGGTCTAGCTCCGTAAAAAGATTGGAACTGCTTTGCTCATCCAGAATCAGATATAAGTCTGCAGTTAATGGTTTTGTAGACTGTTCCATTAGTTCTTCTTAGCCTAGTTGCTGATGAACTCTCTTCGTACAGGTTTTCTTTCTTTTTCCCGAGGGTAGGTCCTCTTCTACAAAAGATCTCTTTGTTTGGTTGGTTTGGGGTTTAGGGTTTGTTTTATTTTGTATTACTTTATTTTTCCTGTTCTAAACCTGTTCACTGTCAGTTACTGAAATCCACAATCACAAGTTAGGAACTCTGGCTCCTTATACATGACACACATGGGAACCTAAGGAAGATTTTATTTTCAGGGGAAAAAAAACACCTGGAGACAGAGGTGTGTCTTTTATCCAACAATCCACTGATTAAAATACATAGCAAAGGTGAGGGTACATATCACATGAAGTTATGACAGTGCCCAACAGTGAAAGATTAGTAAAGAATGTAATAAGAGGTCAAGCATACAGTGACATTGTCCTAGAGGACTTAATCGTTCAGGAACTTTGTAAGACATAAATCTGTGTGGTTAATAGTCCTTGACAGATTTTGTTTTCTTGACTATATACCGGATAAAAGCGTTTGTGTTCAGGGAAGGATTTGAAATTGCATTGCACAACTCTGTCTTAATAGGAAGGCTCAGGGTACTTAGTAGCCATCAGAGGTTCTTAGTTTTTCTTTGAAGCATTATGTATTTTACAGTA
>VYZM01007359.1:12044-35299 GCA_013398915.1 Dromas ardeola
TTAGAAATGAACACATGTTGGCAGTAGTTCAGGGCAGTTCCTGGGAGATCTGAAAATGACCAGGGAGGGCAAATATCAGCAGCGAACCCCTTCTGAATGATTGTCCCTTACTTGGTTCTGACATTCAGATGACCTTGGGGCCTCTGCTGGCAGCTGCTGGTTAATTTTCTTCACTGAGGACACAGTTTAACTTTCTATCTGTCTGCCAATTACCTGACATTTTCAACTTATCACCTTCTATTTTTTAAATTATTGGAGGCACATCCACATTTTGACACTTTTTTAGGCAAGTATTCATTTTTTGTTTGCTGCTGAGACATCTCTCTGCCAAGCCGCTGTAATATCCCCTTTACTCAAGAAATTAATAGGTCACCTAACTGTGAGGTGGAAAAGCACAGACGCTATATGGAAGATTATAAAGCTTCCTTTCAGTTTGTCAAGAAAATGTGTGTGTGTATACAAAACGCAAGTGATACCTGAAAAATCCCCCAACCCAATGCAGTTATCTAAAAATGCGTATATAGCAACTGACAGGAAGTACTTTAAGCATTTGTTATATTTTCTTCTTTTGCTTGCCAGAATTTTTTTTTTCAATCATAACGAAATATCTCTTCTGAAGTTATGTGAAGAGATTGGTTTCAACTGTCCAAAAAATGGGTTGCCACGAAACTCTCAGGTTGAACTGATTCTTATAGTCTGTAGATACTTTGTTAAGTGTTTTATGCAGGCCCTCACAGTCTTGCAAATGACTCTCATCAAGATGTGTCCCTAATAAGGTATGAAATCCTAAAGCAAGGTAGGTGTTTCGCCTGAGTTTCATGGATTTTTTTTTAATTCAGAATGTAATGTTGCTTATGTATTTCTGGTGAATAAAGTGTTATATGTTTTACTTTTTATTATTTAATAACTTTCTGCTGAAGTCCTGAAAAAAAGACATGTATGAGTTTAAGAGAAAATAAACAAGAGGCTTATGGGGATCAGTCATAACATATCAAATATAATAATAATAAAAGATAATCTTTAAATGTTAAATGCTTAACTTAAAAAATTTGAAGAACAGTGCAAGGAAATACTACATGTTGAGCCCTGTGAGTTTTGAACACTATGTGAAGAATAAGGGACTAAAATGCCACCATCCTCATATGGAACCTTCTTTGGGAAAGCAGTAAAGCATGTATATTATGCATGTAATTAAGTCTCATTAATGTAAGTCAGCCATGAGAATCTGCTTAAGTGCTTTCCTAGAAAAACGTATTAAATCCAAGCCATAGTGATGCAGTTTAGAATCAGATCTGGTCTGTGTTATGTTGTTTTTCAGAATTCCTATAAATGTGTGTGACCAAATGGTGTGTGGGTGTTTTTGGCACACCTCACTATGTGTTATCAATATTAGAAAGGTTTGCTGGTCTTGCTTTTGACACATAAAATTTCAACCTTAACATCACAGAGGGTCTAGCCTGCCTTGTGCCAGGCAAAGTACTACAACATTTCACTACCAGAGCAATTTATGTGAGACTACAGAGAACCCATGGTAAAGAAGCTACCATTTCTATAGAAAGTGGAAGTAATTTTTTCTATTTCTTTCTTCACAAAAGCATGTCCTCTGTTCTCTGAAGACTAATTACTGCCTGGAACAGGAGGCAGTCCAAGTTTGGAGCCTTTTACTGAGTTACTGCTCTTCTGAATGATTCTTCTCCACAGAAAAGTGAATAGTTACACATCTCCTTTAAGGGACATATTAAGTTGATCATTCAGATAAGAACAATTGTAGGAACTTAAAAATCTGTGTAGAAACAGGGGAACAGCTATTATAGCCAGAGACATCGTATGAGGGCCCGAGGACAACTTATTTGGAAAAAGGCAGTTAAGTGTACACACAACTTCCAAAGCCAAGGCACGGGAGAAAATTTTCAGTAGTTTCTCAGTCTTTAAAGCTGTCTCTACAGTAATCAGTGCAAAAAGAAGTGGATCTCTGTAGAAAGAAGCAACTGTCACTGAGGACCCGACATTCATACCTATTTTGATGAGTTAATTTTGGATTAACTCTAATCTTGTCATGTGGACTGAATTCACAGTAGCAGCTGGAGAACACTAAATTTAGTGTACTTGAGTTGCATCAGACAAGAATCCAGTCACGTGTTTTTAACCACCCCACAATGCAAACTGAAGCACAATAACGGAAGGCAGTCAAGAAATTAGCTTCAGAAGTGCACTGCCAAACTAAAACATTAACGTAGATCTACCCAATGTCTTCCTAAGGTGTAGCAATCCCTCACTACATTCCAACACTCTCATGGTCTATGCTTATGATAGAATGCAGAACATAGGATTTCTGCTCCTTGAGAATAAATGTAACTTTCCCATCAAACCAAAGAAGTTGCTTCAATTCTTTCTATATTTGAATGCAGTTCCTTTAGTGTAGCCCTGGAATTTGCAGACTTTTTCCTTATTTTACTTATTTAAAACCAGTCTCCTGAACTGGAGATAGGATATTCACTGGTGTCTTGTATTTCAGAATAAATGTTCCTTAATGGCCTAATTGACACTCTAGAGACTGAGAAGAGTCTGTCTATTGAGGCAAAATAGCATTTTCCTTCTTCTGGCCTCCCTTGTTGTCCATGACTTTTGCTTTGTGTGCATCCACACTGTATGCTGTGACACTACTGCTGTCTCCCCGCATAACTGAACACTGCAAAGTTCTGAGTGGCTGAGGGGAGTACCTGTACCAACAATTCAAGCAATAAGTATAACATCTATTGTAAAATATAACAGTGTTAAAAACTAAGTGTAAAATATATATAAACTATAATGCTATATAAAAACATGCAAATGTGTGACATTCTAGACAACATTAAATCTGGTGGTTAAAATATTCTTTTACAGAAGTACAGATTAGATTAAAATTAAGTATTTTATTAGAATGGATGAATTTATCATCAATTTTTTTCATGGGAATTTTTTAAAAATGAAGTGATCTTTTTTTCAAACTTCTCTTCATAAGTAAGAAAGAATTTTTATTTTTATTTTTATTTTTAAGATCTCATGACTGTAAAATCACCTCCTCTTAATTTTGAAGAGGCTTATTCAGGATAGCTGATCATTTGCTTTGATGATAAGCAGGAAATTATTTTCTCACTAAATCGAGCTCTTTTTCACTTTTCTCATTATTAAGAATTACTTGGTAGAGGATTTATGTGAATGTAAAGATTCACAAAGGTCCTTTGATTATTTAGTCTTGATTCCAGGATAAAAACATTTGGACTAGAGACTTGGGTTGAACAGTGCCTTCTTTGTCCTAGTCAGGGTTAGTGTACATTGTAATTATTATGCTTATCAGTATTTGAAATTCAGAAACAAATGTGTTTTCCACAGACCAGCATTACCCTCCAAAATGCACAAAGACAGTGTGTATTTCTTTTATGGGGATGTACACTGTGAGGAGTGTGCACTGTGAATGGGGACTTCTTATTTATTTTTGCATTTTCTAGAACGCGTAGAAGAGAAGGAAATTTTAAATGTATAATAATATTATCATGCTAAAAATTGATACATAAAGCCTGCATCAAAACCAGCTGAAATTTGAAACAATAAGTAAAAACGAATTCTTTTTGCTTTTAATTGAATCTTTATACAGCCACAGAAGAATTTAGCTTGTATGGGACCTCCAGAGGCCACCCAGTCCTGCCTCCTGCTCAGAGCAGGTCCAGTTGCATCAGGTTGCTAAGGGCCATGTCCAGGCCAGTTCTGAGCACTTCTGAGGACAGAGATGTCAAATTTCTTCTGTGTACCTGTGCCAGTGTCACCCACCCCCATGGTGAGAAAAACTGCCCATGCTCAGAGTGTTGTCTGTTGTCTATTGTCCTGTCAAAATACACCTCTGAGAAAAGTCTGGCTCCACCTTCTCCAGACTCTCCCGTTTGAGAATAATAGACAGCAATATGGTATCCCTGACCCTTCTCTTCTCTGCAAGCCTGTATCTCTCAGCCTCTCACGTATGTCCTGTGCTCCGGCCCCCTGACTGCCTTGGTGGCCCTCCACTGGACTTAGTCCAGTATGATACTGTCTTTCATAAACCAAGGAATCCAGTCTGGACATGACATCCCTGAAGTGGCCTCACAAGTGGCATTTAAGAGGGAATATTAATCTTCTTTTCTTCATCAAGTTATTTTATCTATAGTAAAGTAACGTTATTCTGAAAAACCAAAATGGTTGACGTAGTTGCCTCAGTAACAACTGAGGTTCTGTTTGTCCTGTTCCTCTCTGGATTATCCTAAGAACCAAAGCATATCAGCCAGCTAAATTGCCTTTACTTCTCCTTTATTGCCAGAGCAATAGTAAAAAGCACAGAGACAAATGAGAAACATGAATCTAGGTTTCTTCATTCAGCCTGCCCTTCACAGCATCTTGCTGCTCTATTTTCCTTTTCTATTTCTTTTCTCTATAGAATTTTCTTCCTGCAAAGACCCCCGCCCCCATTTTCATTTCACCTAGCCAATGTCCAAAAAGATGAAATTTTCTTACAGAAGTAGTGAGTTAAATGGTCAGTAATTTGAAAATCCTCAGTATCCATGAATTTTGAAAAGTCTGTGTTGTTTAGTGATTCTGGCCCTTTGAAGAAAAAGTGACTGCTGTATTTCTTAAAAGATCCATCTTTAATTAATTTTAACTTAAACTCATCAATTTACTTGTAAAATTTGAGATAATTTGTTCTGAAATTTAAGCGCACATCATTTCAGATAAATTTCTTATATAAAAATTAGTTTTAATATCTCCCTCAAGTGCAACACCCAAGTTAGCTGTAGCTATGTAATGGAGAGTAGTGCTTCTTATAGAATGTTTTTTAAACATTTATCCTAAATGTCTGTTGACCTTTAACTACAGCATTGTGAATTCACCACACAAGTTATTACATAAGTTAATGAGGCCTTAAATTGGGATATTTTAGAAGATTCTACTGGGTTTGGTAATACAGTAGGAAGCTGTTAAACGTGTAATTCTCCTTTACAGTGAGTGATTTTTTTTTTTAATTAGGCTTTTGAACAACTAAAGTAACTACCTAGAATGGCTCCACTAGTTTGAAAATACTATCCTTTATTAGTTAATATTTGCTTTATTCATTGAAAGGATCAAATTTGTGAAGTACAGTCTTTAATATTTTTTATATAAATCATAGAGTCATAGAATGGTTTGGGTTGGAAGGGACCTTTAAAGGCCATCTAGTCCAATCCCCCTGCAATGAGCAGGGACATCTTCGACTAGATCAGGTTGCTCAGAGCCCCGTCCAAGCTGACCTTAAATGTTTCCAGAACATTCCAACAAGAACAATATTTTAAAAATAATGATACAGTATTTGGATGAATACTTTAGTTCCTTGTATGTAATGCTTTCATAAGCCTTTTTTGTTTAAGCATTCTTTTATAAAATTGGTCAAAATGGGAATGTGGAAGTTGGTTTTAGATATTCTAGCAAAGGGTAAGTTGGAAAGACAACTGAATTCTACTGCTTTGTCCTTCGTGCAGTCTCTGTAGGCTTAGGCAAACTCATTGATGGTTTCCATTTTGTTTTGATCACATTTGCTTTGTACTCACTTTGTAAAGGAGGCAGTGGTTAGTTATTCTAGTTAGTCTTTCTGATCAAGGATAGAGCTGTGTGGGTATTGAAGAAGTGAAACTGATTTCATGTACAGATTCTTGCATAGTAAATGAGCAGAAAAAGTGCAAGGCAACTCATACCCTTTTTTTTAAACTGTCAGGTGATGAGAAATTGATATTTGCATAGACAGCATATGAATGTACTATATCATTTTTCATACTGTTTTTCTGTGAGCAGCAGTTATTTGCTTACGTTAGTCCTTCAAATAAACTGAATTAACTTCTAGAGCGTGCCTCTAGCAAAACAATGCTCTCATCAAATTCAAGACATTTGAATAGACTAACTCTGCAATGCTCTCTTCAGGCTTTTCTCTTTTGCACCTGTCTTTTTTGGAGAAATGAGACCTTAGCATCATTATCCAGGAAGACGAGCCATGCATTACAAACGAACAGTGGTGCAATCTTGGCAGTGTAAAAAGGGTTGCTTGCAACAGTTTAAATCTTGAATGAAGATCTTACTGCACTTCTTAGAACAATATATCCTGCTGCCAGAGCATGAATAAACTAATTGTAGTTTAAGTAGTGCGCTTTATAAAGAATTAGCCTTCTTTGTATAAATGGAGCTGTGATTTATTAATAATCTCAGTCATTATTTGCTGTGGAATAAGTTTAGTACCGCACTCATAAGTCACCATCTCTATTGATATCAACAGTGAAATTACAATGTAATCAGTGTAGGACGTGGAGCTTATGTGACTAAAACAAGTGTACTTAAAATAATCAGTTAGAGCTCAGTTCATGAAGCAACATAAGGTGCCCTTCTCTATGCGATGTGCTTTCTCACTTGCACAATTGGTCCAGCAGAAGAGGAAACATAGATCATTTTTGTGTGTAGTTCTGTGATAGCTGTCCTGAAACACTGAATTAAGTAGGATTTGGAGTAATATTTATATCTCCTTAATCTCACTACCTGTAGAATGTAATGCACAGGTATTATTTGCCCAGTTTGGCCAGTCGTATCATCAAACTTCCCACTGTTGAATGTGTACTGCTTATTTGAATCTATTATTTTATTTTGGGAGAGGCTTTACAATACTCTGCCATAGAAGAGACAGCCTAACCAATAAAGGGTATTGAGGGTAACCAAACTTCCTGATTTCAGGAAATGCATTGCCAGATTTACATGTGAAAAATGGGGCAGTAACAACGCTCACATCTGTTCAGTCCCAAGAACCAACCACCCAACCCTGCTCTTCTGTAGACTGAGATTTTATACCAATTCCCTTCTTTCTCACTGTCATAGTTTGTGTCTCCAATATGTATCATCTTCTTAATAGCATTTGTCACTGATAAAGTAACTGTTGTGCATCCTTTAAAATTCATTCTAAATACAGAGGGATAGCTATAGTTATTCCTTTTGCTGACGTGTATAGTAGAGATTTCTGATGCATATTTAAGTCCTGTGTTCAGTCGTGATGATGACTACAGCAGGAAAATGCAAATTTGATGCATATAGAGATCAAGATGAAATTAATATGAAAAGATTTAATGTTGAAAATGCATCTAGCATTTTTTAGATGCATCATCCTTCATGCCTACAGTCTTGAGTTCTGCCTGCAATTCTTCTACTTAGATAATTTTTTCTTCTCCTTGAAAATTTTTTATATACTGTATCCATTGCATTTCAATATAATTCTATTAATTGAGGGTAGAAAAATTCCCCTTGCTCAAAATCCAAGGAGAATATAGTTTTCCTAGAAGAGGGGCTAAGTTGTTTTTGTCAGTTCTTGGAAGACTACACTTAAGTGCACGCTGGAAATCTGCCCAGCAAAGCAAAAGAAGTGATGTCATGGGCTTTCACCTCAGCCAAAAAGCAGTACCCATAGCCGTCTGCTACTACAGAAACTGGATCACAGCTCAGGTCTGGGAGTCAGCAGCCTCCGCTCAGTGGAGAGGCAGCACCTCACTGTACTACTTCATAAACTACCTCCTCTGCTCCGCTGGTGGCTGCACCAAAAAGAGTGGAGTAGCTACTGTCTAAGAGGAGCTCCTGCGTAATTTCTAAGTCCCTCTCTCTGCAGGCACTTCACCACTGCTCTTTGACCACAGGGATCTCTCTCGTTTAATCTGGTGTAACTATAGCTTGCCCCCATACCACACAGTTGTGCCTTGCTGCTCTTTCCTTCCTCCCCGGAAGACTTTTGGACAGAGCAGTTTGTTGGTAGGTGTCACTAAGGCCAAATTAAAAACACCGACATGAGATAAGTGGAGGGCTCACTTTGTCCATGACAAAAATTCCACCATTTTTCCTTCTGTGTTTAATACACCAGAGGTACAAATTGGATTAGAAAGAGATGGGGAGTTGGTTGGCTGTTCAGTGAGCTTCTCTCAGCATGCTTGTGACTACTGTTTAACAACAATGAGCATGAACATTGTAAATCTTGTAAGCAGCAGCTGCTTTTCTGTATTTCTTCAGTAAAGTTTATCTTCAAAGCACAGCACCCAAGCAGTGACAGAAAAGGAGAGACAGGATCTGAAACCGTTTGCATTTGTGAGAAAAAGAGGTTATGTTATTTTCTGACAGGAGGTTAATGGAGAAATCTGTTCACAACATGGTACCGAGTGTTTGGTAACAAACAATGATATGTGCATGTATATGCAAATATTATATAACCACTGGTGACAAAAATCATCATACAAGGGACAAGAGCAATTTTTAAAGCATTGTTGACAGAGCGTAAAGTACCTTGTTTTGAAAGATACTAAATCTGTTATTTTGGAGTCACAGATATGGAAGGCAGAAAGAAGATTTGCTGTCTGTGCTCACTGGTAGCAAGGATCAGGGAGGGGAAAAAGCATGAAAAGAAAGAGGAAGAAAGAAATAGCTCAAAGACGAAAATACAGTAAACGTGGCCTTGAAAAAAACATATTTAGCTAATAATAGAAAAAAAAAACCCGAATTGTAAAAAGTACGGAAATGAGGATTGTGAAAGGAAAATATGGACTAAAGAAATGAAAAGAAAGAAGTCAAATACTTCTCCCTAATCCTTATTTGACATTCTTAGAAGAGTTTATAAGAGAAGAAATATAAGCAATTAAAATGAGCAAATAAACAAGAATTTGAATTGTGAAGTATGTCACATTTGCAAACTTCTGTTCTAAATGTAAATTTGAGCTTTACTGATCTTACAAATGTCATCTCTCATTGGGCCTCAAAGAAATCAGAAAAGGCTCTTGTGTGATATGTTGGCTGGTCAGTGTCAGATTCTTTCTTATACTTGTGCTTTCAGTTGCCAGTAGACCTTGCCTAAAGTTACTTGAAATATTAACACAATGCCAGTGTAGTTCATTTGCTTCACAGTGAATTTGTCATACGTTGTTTTAGTAGAATTCAAGTATTACACAGCACCTTCAAGCCAAAAACATCCAGAAAAAGTCATCATAATTTTAAATCTGAGACCAAATTTTTACTATTTCTTTCAGATGACCCACGACTGGAAAATTTCCCCCCATCTTAAGTACAGGGGGGAAATAAGGAAGCTCATTGTGCTGTCTATTGGAAGACGTCATGAACAGTTCTATTTAGTAATGATTTTGTAATACCTTTCATATCAGTAGAGGACTGTGCAAGGTGCACAATATGAAAAGTGATTTGGTCCCTTTTGCCTATTCCAGTTATTTTAGCTTATTGTTTGTTTTGCTTTTTGAAGTGAAAATCCTTGGTCCTTTTGTTACATTTCTTCGGGAAAGGAATAGAGATAATTTCAATGATAGTATTTTTTTAATATCAGGATAATGTGAATGAATGTTTATGGCAGTCTATAGAGAATCATTTTTCCATGCTTTGTTCCTTGTTTAGCCTTCAAATGCAGTATTTATCAGTCTGCAGAGCAAAACTATGTGCATGCCATATCATTACTAGCTCAGGGGGAATCATTCAAACCAATGTAATTTACTCAATATTGGTCAGTTTGACTCCTGACCCTAGTCCCCTGACAGTGTATCCTTGGCAACCCCTGATGTGTGTTAAGACAGGATGTGCTTATTGGTCTCATCTGTGACAGCTTGCTAAAGGCTGCTTAACATAGCTTGGTCTTTTCAAAAGAAAATTAAAAATCCAATAAAATACTGTATTCTGATCAGACGTGTCTTTATACAAGCACAGAAACAGTAACTTTTGCTGTCAGTCCTGTAAATCGGATTTCCCATTTCAAATGGAGCAAAGAGCTTTTGGAAGTAAGTTTTGGGGGGAGCAGAAGATGTTTTGGGACAATATTAAAAAGAAAAACAATGTGGAGATTATCCGAACATCAGTCATCTTTGTGAGACATTTGGGAAGTTTTTATGTTCCATTACTACTTACATATCTCAAAGGTGAAAAATAAGACTTGTTCTCCAGATATATACACCATTGCAAAGCTGTTTAGAGTATATTAGTGTAAGTAAGAGGAGACCTTGCTTACTGGTCTAGAAAAAAGTCCTCTGGATTGTTTTACTGGTTTTGTACCATTTGTAGTTGTACAAAGAAGCAGTTGTACAAGTTTAGCTAGAAGCTTCATGATTTATCCTATATGGTATAGAGTTGATGTAAAGCCAGCAAAACATGGTGTTTATTGTTTCTGGAAGACAGGGATTTTGACCATACATCTCTATTTTTCATTTCCCAGTGGCTAATATGGTCCAGTTAACCATGGCTAGTGAAGAAAAATCTAACTAAAGCTGCATTAATCTTTGATGCAGACAGATCCATATCTGTAGTGATGGAAATGATACCAAGGTTTTACAGCCCATGTGATCCTGAACTGAGCACGCTGCTGCTGAGACAGAGGATCCATCTGCTAACCCAGTAGTCTGCCATGCAGCTGTGTGCACCAGCATGGATAACATATAGAGGGATGAGGTTTAGAGAGTAATCGGCAGCAACAATAAAAAAAAAATAAAAACAAACAAAAACCTTAAAACAAAAGGTGGGTTATGTGGCTTTTCAGAGCAAATAGCTGGGAAGTCTTTTAGCTTGTTAATTTTGTGTATTACTCCTTAAATTACATATCAATCAAAAAATAACTTCTGAAAACTTCTTAATTTCAAGTCTACCTCTTGAAAGCAATCTTTGTCAACAGCTACATAATCTTTTAGAAATTTATTATAGGCTCTTTCATTAAAAGTACACAACACATAAATATATGTTTTTATTGTATGTACTATTTAGGTCCTGATTATACAGTCATTGTTATCAATTAGAAATCAAGGATTCCTTGGAAGATTGTTAAAAGGCTGGAAATCTGCTGCAAATTTTCTGTCATTAAGTATATTTCATGAGTTTTCCAAATATTTGATTGTTTATGTTGTTCATTCTTTGTTATTATTTTATATTTTCACTCCAAATCAGCAAATGGAAGGGAAAAAAAATTTTCTGAAGAGATGTAGCAAAGTACTTCCAGAAAAGTACTATTTAAACCAACACTTAGGAAAGCAGCAGTAACTTTAGGGGCTTATTTTCACTTTTGTGCATTGTAAGTCAAGGTTGTTTTTTGTTTCAAGTGCCTCTTGTCTCATTCAGTGAGCATCATCCAGTACTTCAGTAAGGTAATGATTCTCCACTCTGTCTTGAATGAGGGTGTACGGCACTAACGTATTCCTAGAATGCATTCTGGCTATTAACTGAAGCAACAATCCTGTACAAATGTTTGTATGAGGTTGTGTGTTAAAAATTCTTATATTCACGCAGAGGTGAATTTTATCTAGGTAGACTTGATTATACTACAGCCTGTGAGGCTTGATATCTGAGATGTTGGGTGGGGGTTTTTTTGGTGTAGTTTGTTTGTTTGTCTTGTTGTGACTTTTTTTAGAGTACTTGTTTCTTTGTGATTTTTTTTTAAACTTTTATTTCTTTTGCTTATATAAAGCAAAGGTGTTAACTTGAAACTTACAGTAAGCTTTCTCGGTCTCAGTAGCTGTGCTGTGAAATGTTGCATTTGCCTGCAAGCTAAAATGCTAGTTAGAACATGTTTTCTTATTTTCAGGATAAAAGCATGTGTTTGTTAAGAAGATCTAGAATTAATTTTTGTTCAAGTGTGGGACAGGTACAATAGCGGAAAGAGTCCTATCAGCACAAAAAATTGAGGGAAGGACCAGAGTTCTGTATGGACCAAATATGTCTTTCAACAATACAAAGTAGTTGCAAGTTTGACGTACCTGGCCAGCAAAAGCAGATTTATGACTGCATTATAAGCAAATGCTGAATCAGACCCAGAATGTGTAATGTATCACTGGCTCTCAATTTTGGGAACTGATAGTAGCTGGAATGCTGTATTTACTGCAGTGCTTCAGTGTCAAAACTGTGGGACTGCTTTGGTTAGTAATCACTAATTTTGCTCTTCTCAAAAGTACTGGAATATCATGATTTTGGCTCCTTGACAGAAACACTGTAAGGCCTAAGTGTTAAGGAGTTCTAAAGAATTTTGTTTTGCACGTTGTTTGGACAAGGTATCTAAGATAATTTCTCTTTATAAGGCTGTCATGATTTAACCCCAGCTGGAAACTAAGCACCACAGAGACGCTCGCTCACTCCCCCGCCTTGCAATGGGGGAGAAAATTGGAAGAGTATAAGTGAGTAAAGTTGTGGGTTGAGGTAAAGACAGTTTAATAGGTAAAGCAAAAGCCACACATGCAAGCAAAGCAAAACTGCTTCCCATTGGCAGCGAGGTAATCAGCAGTCTCCAAAGTAGCGGAGCTCCATCATGTGTAATGGTTACTTGGGAAGACAAAATAATTCTGAATGGTCCCCTTTCCCTTTTCTTCCCCCGGCTTTTTGTTGCTGAACATGATGCCATATGGTATCATAGAATCACAGAATGGTTCGGGTTGGAAGGGACCTTAAAGATCATCTAGTTCCAACCCCCCTGCCCTGGGCAGGGACAACTCCCACTAGACCAGACTGCTCAAAGCCTCGTCCAGCCTGGCCTTGAACACTTCCAGGGATGGGGCACCCACAGCCTCCCTGGGCAACCTGTTCCAGTGTCTCACCACCCTCACAGTAAAGAATTTCTTCCTAATATCCAATCTAAATCTACCCTCCTTCAGTTTGAAACCGTTACCCCTCGTCCTATCATTACACTCCCTGATAAAGAATCCCTCCCCATCCTTTCTGTAGGAAGGCTGCTATAAGTTCTCCTCGGAGCCTTCTCTTCTCCAGGCTGAACAACCCCAACTCTCTCAGCCTGTCCTCATAGCAGAGTTGCTCCAGCCCTCTGATAATTTTTGTGGCCCTCTGCTGGACTTGCTCCAACAGGTCCATGTTCTGCTTGTGCTGAGGACTCCAGAGCTGAACGCAGTACTCCAGGTGGGGTCTCACCAGGGCAGAGTAGAGGGGCAGAATCACTTTGTTCAGCTGGGGTCAGCTGTCCCAGCTCTGTCCCCTCCCAGCTTCTTGTGCACCACCAGCCTACTCACTGGTGGGGTAGTGCGAGAAGCAGAAAAGGCCTTGACTCTGTGTAAACACTGCTCAGCAGTAACTGAAACATACCTGTGTTATCCACACTGTTTCCAACACAAATCCAAAATATAGCTCCATACTGTCCCAGCCAAAGCCAGCACAAAGGCTTATTATATTCAGAGAAATATGCTTGTAATATGTATTTTGAAATAATTTACTAGCTAGGATATTGACATAGTTCTAAAAATGTAGATTGTATAATAAAATATTTTACAGCTTGGAGCACTACTATGAAACTTATTATCCTAACAGGCACACACCAAGAAATGTATTCTCTTAGTAAGTTTTAATGTTCAATGTTTTAAGGCATCAAACTATTTTTTAGTAAACAATTTCCATATGTGGGGAAAGAAATACTGTCCATATCTCAGTTTTACAATACCAGCCCAAGCATTATATAAAATGTCTCAGTTGCATTACTTATTATCAGTACAGAAGAAAAAAGGCAGTAGAACAGAGGGGAAGTATAGAATTGTCATGTACATGTTCTGAGTATACGTGTGTGTATGTGGAAAATATAGAAACTAACAGGAATCAATAACAACTGTCATGAAATTTTAGTTTTCTATTACAGATACAATTTTACTAATTGAAATGCTGGGAAATTTTAGCATTACAAACTATGATTGTTCTCTTTTAACCAGTCTTATTTTACATGTTGGTTGGTTTGTTGTTGTTTTTTTTTTCCTAATACAGCATAAGCCATCACGGCTTCTTAGAAATTACCTCTTTATTTATGTATAAGCATATGGTTAATGATGTTAGCAGGCTGGTGTTTGTTTACTAACCATAGCTATAAGTGTTGCATGACGTAAAATGGCTAAAGTAAATCTAGTCACCAGTAAAATGAATTTAATCTGTTTCTTCTTAGATCTAAGACAAAACAGCATATACACAGATTCCAGCTGATACAAGTTTTCACTGAAGTTCATGAGAAAATCCTACTTGCTGTGGATCTGCCTCATTGACTTTAGCAGAATCAGGACCTTGTTCGGCAAGCCTTATACTTGCTCCTTTGGGTGCTTGTCAAATGCCTTAAAATCTGAGGTAGATATAAGTATGCCATTGTTCCAGTCATACCTACATTGTCTCAATTTTTGTCAGCACAAATAGCTACGTTTTACCCCAAACCCCAGAAATAATTTTCACCCACAGAAATAAGAAAGGAATTGCATGAGATATGTTTTAAGTGGGAAGCATCTCACTTGTTATAAATGCAGTCTTTTATTACAAAGGTGAAAATTATAAACTTAGTTTAATTGAAGAAACCAGTCAGCAAGGTGTGACATTGGGTGACATATTTCAGTTGCAGCCTATTGACCATCAAATCCCTCACTCTGCAATGTGTTCATTTACTCAACGTTATGATCTTTGTCTCACTGACGTGAAGCTATAGTAAGTCTTTGAGGACTAGAAGATATTAAGGGATAACGTGCCCCCAGTCACAACATATGAGTATTTCTTAATACATGCTTTGCTAATTTCTTCCAAGTTAAACTGCCGCCGTCCTACAGACACACTAAACAACAAAGCTGAATTCATTACAATAGTAAACAATCTGTTTATTCTGCTTTTGGTATTAAGCAGAGGACAAAAACAGGTAACTGCCATCTTATTTTCAGAGGTTATCTAGGATGACATGCAGCACAGACTTGCCTGGCTCTGAAAACTGACCATAATTGGCAAGTGTATGGCCACTTTATATACACTATGTATGGAACTATAACTTCCCATTTTTATAATATTTCATGTATGCTAAGGAGGGAGAGAACACTTGGTCAGTTGATGGGTGCATTTCAGGCAAAAAGAGACAACATATGAGCAGGGAGAAACATTGTGCATCATTTAGCAAAAAGAAACGCCAGCATGCAGATACTATGTACGTGAAAGTGTGTCTAACTGAATTTACAAGAAAATAAAGAGTGCTTTTAGCAAGTCCAACTTGTCTGAGAAGATTGAACTAGTGAGATTACCCTTTCATCAACACACACACATTCTCTCTGTCTCACACACAGACACACATACAAAACCAAACTTGTAATGAGTGGGTACTTTATCAAGGCCTCCCTCCATCCTTCATTAAATGACAGAAAATTGCTCTTTGCTGAGTTTGTCAATGCAGCTTTCCCTCCCAGAAGCCCATTTGTTTCACATGCTAGCACAGAATATTGCAGGAATTTGCAGATTTTAAATGACAAATGTGTCGAAGTTTACCCAGTTCTGATCATTCTTTTCTTAGACTGACTACAAGGTACAGTAACTCCCAAAGCTGGACTGGAATTTTTATTTTAAGTAGATCTTACTAATTCAGTAGTAAAACAGTATTGGACTGTGATCTTCTCCTGTTTGACAATGTCCCTAAAGGATTCTTTTGCTCCAAAAGCCTTTTCTCTGTACCTTACATGATAGATGTAGCCATTCTAAACTAAAAGCATGAACAAAACAACGAATGCATTCCTTTACTGCAACCCCTCTATTCTTTATTGAATTTGTCATTTTATTAATTGCACTTACATGTAATGGAGATGAAAAGATGTTTTTTATGAGATAAAAACCTAATAGTTTGACACCATGAAAGGAAAACACTTCTTTCTAGCACCTTACAGGACAGAAGGCACTTACAAATAGCAGCCACAGTGTTGCTTTGTTAAAGTAACACTTTGATGTGTAGGATTATAATCAATGTAAATTATTGAGTTTTGCTACTGTGCTGTGTTGGAGGTATAATGTGTTTGTGCAGCCATTATTTATTCATACCAAGAAATTAGCTACATAACGCTTTTTTCCCTGAAATTCTATTTTAAAGGTGGATTTGTAAATACAAATTTAAAAACATCTCTGTGCATCTTGTACCCAGATTTCTAGGTTTCAGTAAACGCATACCAGCATTTACATATGCTATGAATTTCAATCCAAACAAATGGAGAAGAGTTTTTGGACAGAGCCTGCAGCATGGCATGTCCTTTAATTGCCATTTACATAGCAGAGGAATCATTAATTTCTAATTCACCTATTATTCACTCTCTTTAGTATGCTGTGTCAATGTCAGTTTTGGGGCAGCAGAATAGATGTGGCTCTGCATTGCTTTTGCAACCTACTTTTGTGTGTGTGTTTTTCCTTTTCTTCTCTTAATGCTTTTTTGACTTTAGCAGAATACTGCTTCGACATAGGCAGTTAAGGGCTCTTGTTTGGATATGATTTATGGTGCTACATTAACCCTTCATTGACCTAGAAATGCCCTAATATTAAAACAGTTTGACACACAGAAAATCAAAAGCCCTTTTATTGGAAGTGCTATTGTCCGCATCATAAGTTTCCCCAATGCGATGCCACTGTTACACCATCAATTTCCTACTGCTATTGAACACTGTATTGAAAAACTAATGGACAGAATCCTTTGTCATTTCTGTCCCAGTGACCAGCAAATAGCTCAGTGAAAGTCTTCCCCTTCATATCACTTCAGGCATTTCGAAATGACACATCGAAGTTACTTGCTTAGCATTTTGTTAAAGGCAAGGGTGGGCTGGATCCTGCTGGGCTCCGTGTAACACCTGCCATCAGCCAACTCCTATGGATTTTGGTGGAAGCTGGAATTGCGCAGTTCCTCTGTGGGGCTTGGGCTAGAGCTCCTGTGGTGTGGTGCAATGATACCGTATTCATATTTGTTAAAAGGAGAAATAAATCCTTGTAGAAGACCTTCTAGAGTTTAACAATAAACAGTCAATAGAGCTAATGTATAAATTCAATCAACCATAACTATTATAAAGGCTTATTAATTTACAAATGAAATACTTTTCTGCGACTGGGATAGTAACCTATTGCTTTCTGTAGAAATTTTTAATGAATGTTTTCTATTTGAGCCTACAGCTTTTAGCATGATGTTGAAAACCCTTAATGCATTTTTTATAAAGCTGCTTGATTCTAGAGTGCTTTTCCCTACTGGAAATGAATATATTTCTATTTTCAATTTATGTTGTAACTGCTACCTCTTCTTAGTTGCACATTGACACCTAGGAGGTGCAGTTTTTAAGTAAATCTACTATATTCTGACCAAATATTTACAATATTGTTAGTGATCTTTGGTTCCTGGGTTTTGTGATACTCACTTAAATCCAGTCCCAAACAGAATACAGGAAAAGTTACTGAAGTTGTGCATACAAATATTCTTTATTCAGCAGTTAACCAAACTGTGCAGTAGAACAGTTGGGGTTTTTATATTTATTTTGGAAGTAGGGTGGTCTTGCTTTTTGATCCGAATTTCTTCATCGCTGGTTACTGACAGAGACTCCTTTTCTGTAGAAAAACCTGCCTTCTGTTCAACTGACCTAAAATAATCATGACTTTTATTTGGCTTTTGTGAGGGACAACTGTTCTTTACTAATTTAAAATCCTGAGATGTCTACATAGTGCGTAGGCTGGGCAGGTCATTTAGAAAATGGACTGGTTGCACCTTGAGGCAGTGGGGAAAGGTGCCAGCTGGAATCCAGAGCAAGCACTTTACCTAATTTTTTCCCATTTGTGGCTACACGTATATCCTAGCACCTCCTACTGTTGAGTTTTGAGTGCGTAGGCACTCGGATTACGCTCTCCAGCTGTCTCAATGTTGTGCCTGCTTTACTATGAAAGTTAACATTTCTCATCACCGTGAAGTGTACCTGGACCCTGAGACAGCCCCAAGATTTCTTTCCTAGCCTAGCACAGTTCAAAGCTACTGTCACTTTCTGGGCTGTGTGAATGAATATCGTGGTCTCTGAGTGTGCGCTGGGGGGCAGAAGTCTGCGTGCAGCTGTTAAATCTACCTACAATTACATTGCAAAAATCCAGAATAGCTGAAGCCAACAGACTTATAGCAGATTTACACCCATATAGCTGTGAGAAAATCGCGAACCTACTTTCTCCTGGTCTGTTCCCACTTCATGAGAAAAAGATTTCAAAATTCTGGCCATCTCTGATTGAAACTTCACAAGAGAATGAGTGATATACTTTCCTATGGTATAAATGCAAAAAAGGATGATTTCAAAATCTCTTAAAACAGAAAACATGTTTTGGCAGAGTCTGACAATCTGAAAATTTATCCTAGGTGATGCTCACATTTTGCTTCATAGTCATGGAATATTCATAGATCTTCAACATTTACAGAAGTTACGTAATGATGAAAAATAAAATAATACCAAAATAATTTAAGAAAGATAAACAGAAGCAGCTGATAAATGGTGTTCATCTGGTTTATATGTGATAATAAAGCATCACAGCTAGAGAAAACAAACCATTCAGTCTCCTCATTATGTAAAACCAGTTTCAAACATATAAATAAAATTTTATAACAGCAATACTTTAAGTATCTAAAGATTGAAAAATTCCTTGCTTTGTCAAATATTGCTTTCTTAGAGAATAACATGTGATTATGTTTTTCCTGGATAGTAATGTGGGTCCTGCCTGTGCAAAAGAAGAGGAGGCAGGCTGGAACCTCAGGCATAAATTTTAAAATTGGTCCATGTAAGATTATAAGAACTCAAGTGTAATTCTTATTGTGTAAATGACAGCAAGGTAATTAGTAATACTAGAGACTGTCAGTCATGACCTTTAGGGTCACAAGGCAATGTACTTCTCCTTGTTTATTAGCTTAACACAAAGAATCATTATGATAATCCACATTTTTAAAAAACAAACAAACTTTTCTTTATTTTTTTGCTAATAGTCTTTCAGAAGAAATATTTGTGATACATAACTGCTATCATAGCTCAATTCTCAATAATCCACCGCTTTCTATAGTGCAGTACATAAGCCCCTATATCTGCATGTTAATTTCTATCGAAATAGTTATTTCAATTCTGCTAAGGTCTTCATTTATTACTAAAATAATTAATTCTTTGAAAAGTTAGTGTCTGTAAGTTTAATTTCTCCTCCATTTGTCTTTGGAATAGGCATATTTTTGTTGTTTTACTGTACTAAACTGCTTTGGCTGTTTCATAAGGGCTGAGTATTTCACTAAGCTCTTGCAATATTGAAAGAATCTATATTCTGAGAATTTGAAAACATGTCAGCCCACCTAAATTACATATTGATCAGGTTTAATTGCATGCCACCCATCAGTATTAGGTTTGAAAATTCATAAAAGAGAAATAATGTACTCTTTGTGGATGATTACTTCTGGGGCATTTAAATGAATTCCATCACTTAACCCTGAGCCGAGACAGATTATTGAGCCCTGCAATCTAGCCAGTCAAAGTCCAATGCAGTAGAACAGCTGTTTTCTAACTATCAGAGAAAAGCAAAGAACAAACAATATAAATTTATATAGATTTTCTTTTAAGGAAAATAGCAAAGTAAAATGCTAAATGTAAACATGCATTTTTCAACTGTTTTATGTATATCCATTCTTGTTTTGCTGAGTAATGGTCTGCATTTTTAAGTCTCTCTCATGTGCCACATGCAAATTCATACTGTGATTATGATTTCAAAATTAGAGAAGTACTCTTGAGAAAATTATTTTTCATGAATTTTCATTTTAACTGTGCATTTGCTTATATATCTGCCACCACTTATCCTCACTTAAAAACCGGGAGCGCAGGTTTTTATTCACATTTACTGTGGTTTATGGCAAGCATAGTTTTCAAGGCTGTGTTCTTAAGAAAGTCAAACTCATGGAGAAAGAGTGTTTATTATTAGTTTTCAGGATGTTCTTTACATTTAGAAATTATGCTTGTTGGTATTGGGTGTGTTTTAAGAAATTGTGCTTATGTACGTTTTTCTCTACAGAATATCAATACAGAGTAAAAAGGACCCGTTAAAATCATTGGTTTTGCTTGGATAATAGTTTAAAAGCTACATTTTATTTAGACACTTTGAGGTAATAAATATCTGTGAGTATAATTAACTGTCTTTTATCTAGGTCTGCTCCTTAGTGATGCTTTTTTAGGACCTTTCGTAATGTCTCCTCTTAATGCTCAGTTTGGCCTTGAAAGTGATTTTAAGAGTCAAGATATGTTAAAACATTTTTCACCATTTTTCCCCATGTGCTCATGAAATGGATGTCTCAATTTGTCTCAAATTTTCCCCATTTTTTCTTCAAAACCTCTTCATTTCACGTGGCCTAATATTTCAGTTTTAACAAAATAAAATAACCTGCCGTTGTTTTATACACAAACAGGGAAGTCTGTGTAAATGATCTTTTGATTTACCATGCACCTTGACTTACTGTACAATCTGATCATAGCTAATATAAAATTACATAGCTTCAAAAAGAGGATAGAAAAGCTCTACTTTATTCACCCTGAGAATTTGTCTGCTGGTATTTAATGTCATATTATGCACATATTACATATGTGATATATCACACTACTATGATCAACTCAGTTATGCAGTCCCTAGGAGAAAAAAAACCAACAAAACACATAGATTTTTTTTTTCATGATTTCTATATGAAAATTAGTCTGAAGTTAAATTGGTAGTGCAGGCATACACACACACTTTAGTGTTGTAGTATGATGAATTGATGAGAAACAAAAATCCTGTCTCATGATGATAGTATTTTTGATCCCTGAAGCAGATCGACTCCTTTATTGCATCAATCAGAACATGAGTTGTATCAGTTCTTACAAGTGGCTGGGCTTCACTCATACATGTTTTTGTGGTCATCAGGAAATATAAAAATGTTGTTTACTGTAGTTTTATTGCATCCATTTTTCTGTAGGAGAGAACAAGTTATTATTAGGTAATGTACAGACATGGAGGGCAAACTTTCTAACCTCTCATACTCATCCTTTCATGTTTCTTTTTTAGCTGACTAAAGCTGCTATTAGTCAAAATAGAGTAGGCCCAGTATTTGGGTATCAAAAAATTTTATCAAGCATGGCATACTGTTGCCATTGTTTCAAATTATTATATGAAAGATTGATTGGTGAAGGAACTGACTTCTTAAAGCCCAGTCATTTGCTCTTAGGGAAGCTGACCTTCAGCAGGGAAATTTTTAGTGAATTGAGCTTAAAACGGACTTTAGCTGACTTTGGTTTTGCAAAGTAACCTCAAGATACAGGAAATAAAATAAGTCTAAAAAACCCACCAAACGCCTCAAGGCAACAACAATAACAAAAAATGATTTAAACTTTTCAAAGGTAGGAATTCTTATGTATTGTGCATTCATATTGGGACAAATCTTATCCCTATTGGAAGGTAACTGGAGTTTTCCTACCAATTATGTTGGGTCCAAGCTACTCCCTTTGCCAATTGTATTCAGCCCTTATTACACCTAGCCAAATAATTAAGAATAGCTGCGATGTATTATCAATTTTTACATGACTCCCATTTCTTTATATCTGCCTATGATCAGTGTATATTAGTAAAATTTTATTCCTTAAAATGCTCACAGAAAATAAAAAGCAACTCCCGAGATTTACTCAACCAATGAATTAATGTATTCTGTAATTAAAATAATATGACTATAAGTAAATGTGGTCAGGACATAGTATGACAGATACAACTCATATATGGCTTGTAATGTAAGTAAGTAAGTAAGTTTGAATGCTGAAAGATATTCTTGAAGCAGTAAAGACATTTTTTTGCATTAGATATTTTTCATGTATTATTCTGTTTGTAAGCCCATAACAGTGCAATTCAGGACCAGAAATCAAGGCAAAATTTTCTAGAGTGAAAATTGCCCTTAATGACAAATTGGTCATCCAGCTTTATGACGCAAACCCCAGGAGATAGCTTTGTGCTCTTTTGCACTAACTATGGAATTTAATAATGAGGTTGTTATGTACCTGGAAAGTATTTGATATAGGTTGGACTTTTACTTTATGTACTTATTCTTGGCAGCATTTTAAGCTGTTTAATATAATGCTTACTGTATGTTGGTAATCTGCATGGGATTTCAGGTCATGATTGTTAAGGATTTTCTTTTATCACATATTTTTGTTGTAGCTGTGATCAAACACTATTATTTAAAGTTAATGCAATTGTGTAGAGTTTGATAATATTAAAGCTTTAGCTGGAACATTTTTGAGAGCTAGAAACTTGGCACGTTAAAAGTATCTGTAAATTTTTCTGTCTGTGTGCATTTCCCTTCTGTAGCAATGTCCCTGAAGTTCCCATTCACGTTGGGGTTACAGCGCCAATCCACTTTTCTTCTGCCTGTGGACAAATCAATAGCAAATCACTTATTACTTACTGAGTACATAGGAAACAAATCTGTAGAAGTCTAGATAAAAGAATGTGCTTATGGCCTCCCAAATTGAAGCTTACCACCTATAAATCATCACAACCTGTAGTCCGTGAAGAATTCTGCAATGACTGATGTGTCGGGTTCGATGTAAAGATTTCACTGTACCATCTCTTCTCCCCCTGCTTTCCCTTTGCCGGCTCGCTTTCTCTCACTCTCAACACATTTAGTTTGGAAGACTCAAAATCAGACAAGTGTGGAGTATTCACACTGTTTTTGCCCCCTTAACCTTAAACTGTTCTCTGAGACTGATCTCACAGCATCCGTTAACTGTCAGGTCTAGCTCTTAGGGATTTGTCAATGTCAATCCATTATCACTTGGCAGGGGCCATCATAGAGTGATACAAAATCCCCACGTCTCACCCCTCTCATAATATCTGAAACCCATTGCTCAAAAATGAGATGGTTAAAAAAAAAATTCTGAACTGAAAGAAAATGACAAGCAGGAAAATCCAAAATGTCAGATGGACACCAACCGTAATTTACCGTGCATATAGTACAAAGGTCTCAGGAATATTAGCATTCTGGATGATATCCCATTCTTATTGAAGTCAGTGGGAATTTTTCTATTGACTTCACCTGGGACTAAGATTTCATCCTTTGTGTTTGTAGGCTTCTAGCCTCCTGCAGGAAAAGAAAAAGATAAAAAAAAAAAAGAGAGAGAGAAAAAAATATTTCCTGATGAAACAAAAATGAAATATTTAATTTGTTGCTATTTTACTGGGGGCAAATAAAAGGAAAGAAAACATATCTTTGGGGTATTTGGAATTTTCTAAACTTTCATGTAGGTATAGGGTAGAATAAAAAAAACCCAACATCTTACTTTGGAGTTGTTGACAAATATCTTTTTCTATGTAGAAATCAAATAATTTTGCTTTAAAAATGAAAAAAAAAAATTGAAATGCTTTACTCTTTTTCAGCCCTTCCTGCATGGTATCCCTCCCTCCCT
>VYZM01007359.1:44515-49515 GCA_013398915.1 Dromas ardeola
AAAAAATCATTCAGGTTTTATGAACTACTGCAACAATATGATATAGATGTTATATACCATATAAGAGCATGTGGGTTTTTATGTTTTTTGAAAAGCTCTGTCTAAGTAGATTCTGAAGAGTTTGAGATTTGGTGTGTTGGTGGACAATTTAAGAATAATCCTTGGAGTTGCCTAGACTGTGCCTTTGTACGGTGTAGATTTCAAAGAAAGGCTTTCTTTGATTTCTGAACCAAAACATTGAATGTGTGTATCCAGATTGCCTGATAAGTATCTCTTTTGCATTGGTATCTATCATAAACTCTGTGGTACAAAACTGAGGTAATGAGGGTAAACAGTTTCAGAGGTTACACCTGCCATATTCTATCTTAAAATACCCACGTTGGTTGTTGATGTGTTTTTCAAAAAATGAATACATGAAGATAATGAGTTCCTGAAAATGTCCTGGTTACAGTAGCATTAGCATTATTTGTTCGAAGTCCTCACAGAGAGAATCCCCTCCATCACCAAATTTTACTCACCTGAATCTTTTGAAAATGGTTTAAAATGCACATACTTAAACGGCTTTATTAGAAAGTAGTTAGGCTGTAGTTCAGCATCAGTGGGTTTGCATGCTTAGAGTCATTTTGTAAGGAGACTATCAAAGAGAAGATGGGATGGAGTTTATATGTTAATGATGGAGTGGGGCAGAATCACTTTGGGAGTTACAAGGTGGGAGTTCTGTATCTCCTTCACCTAAGTGAGATTGTGCCAATTCTTCAAAACTGTCTTCTGATAATCTACTTTCAGCTTTTTAACTGCTCTAAAATTAACCACACGATGACAAAAAAGAGCAGCTAAGAGATAAACAGAGGACTCAGTGCCTTTCATAGACCCACAGGACCATAATATGGAGGGGAGGCTATGCCAGCACATCAGACTCCGCAGTACAGGTTATCTGAAATTGGGAGTCCCTTGCAAGCTGAGATTCAAGAGCTTATATTTGGATGCAGACCTATTGCTACTGCTATTTTTATGCTAGTGCTTCTAGCTAATAAATGAAGGGATGTGACCTGTGCTGAGGATGTCTACCAACATTACCTTCCATCCTTGTACAATTGCATTTCAGTCTTGGCACCCACAAGTACCCTTGCTTCAGATCAAAAGATGGTGACTGATGCTTTCTGGGTTGAGTTTTTTCCTTACCCTTCTTCAAATCAAGAAATAAAAACCTCAACTTCCATTTCCTATAAGAAAACTGATTCTTTACTGTTTAGTTTACTAATCAAGTTAGTTTTGTGTCTGCAAATGGGGTAAATGCCTGTATTTGCTCTTTACTGAGTGTTTTTTTAAGTGATGTTTTCCAATACGAAATAGTCTGAAGGAGATATTGTTATAGTAAGTAGGCTAAAATATAGCATAGCTGTAAAATTAAATTTCCCTTCACCTGAGCATTAAGGGAAAATGACTATGTAAATAAGCTAAGCATAATATAGTTTGCTTTTCTTCCCGCGAAATATAGGGTCCACAAAATGCATATGACTTCAACAGCCACTTACAGACTGTTTATCAAATGTAGCCAGGTTAAGCATGTTATATCTGGGATTATATCTCTTCACAATTGAAATTGTCTGTCCATTCTGTGACATCAAGTACAGGAACCTCAATTATTCTTTCATCTTTCCCACAAGCAAGATAATAATTGGAAGTTGACAAAATTCATGCTCAGGTTGGGGAATATTGATTTCTGTTTGTCTTGCATCTTAACATCTAGAGTGTGACTGTCATGTATACTAATACCTTAAATTTACAGTCTTCATAAAAGTTTTACTAAATCAGCCACCAAAGGAAGGAGTTATTGGCAGCTTTTTCATTACTAAACATAGGGTAGAGCAGCTGATTATTATTATATTTAGACGTTCTGTGGTGACTTGCATGTACATCAATAAATACTAGGTCACTTATGCATTCTGACTAAAATCCTTGTTAAAGTAGTTACAAAATTATTTTCTGCTTGTTGGCAGAAAATAGTACAAGAACCCGTTCTTTGCATATAAATATGTTCCTAGCTATTCATAACCAGAACAGTGCAATTTTGTCTGAGAGTGATGTAGTAATAAAGAGCAGGGTTATTTTGAAATAGTTCACCAAGAACAAATATCCTGATAAAGAGTGCAGGCATAACGTTCACTCTCGTGTTTGAAACAGCTGAATATTTTTTTAACTTACCTGTAATTGAACCAAACAAAAAAGGAATGTTGCAAGAAGAGAAACAATCTGATTTCAAGTCTGTCAATGTTGGGGGTTGGAACTAGATGATCTTTAAGCTCCCTTCCAACCCAAACCATTCTATGATTCTATGGTTCTTTGTTTTCATTGGTCATTTGAAAGATTAAAGCACTAAATTCACACACATATACAACCTCTGCACCCCTCGTGTGTTTTCTGGCTTTGATTTTTTGACTGGTTTTCTGAACATTTAGCATCAGTTTCTTTAAAACATGATCATTAAGGAGACAACAAGAAGATTGTATATTTTAGTAGGGAGAGAGACAGGAAAGCTTTCAAAAATATGTGCAGCCTCCATACTTTACTTTTGAAGCAAAGCATACCTGAGCAGCTCAATGAATGCAAGTAAGCTTATGATCTTGTTATTAGGATCTTTCAGTTTAATACCTGGTGTGTCTTGATACATTACTTTTCACTGGAACCTGTATTAAAAAGCAGAACATTTGGGAGCAGTTGGAGGAAATATATCATTAGCACTCAAGATTTTTTTCCCCTATTAAATTTAAAATAATATTTTGTTGCTTTCATGAGCGACAAATTTTTACGGATTGGGTGGAAAATGTTTACCTTGATTGTTCCAGCAGCTGCAATTAGAGGTATAGTTGATCAGAACCTTATTTGGCCTCCAAAATTTGCTTTTGTATTCCTGATATAGTGGAACCAAGAAAGCTATGGCGTTATCACTTGATATTTTCATTTAAAGTTATTGAGATGCATATGAAAAAAAAAATTACATGGAAGCTAACCTTATTTGAATTAGATACTCACAACTGTGGAATACGAAATGGAGTGATTGCATTTCATTTTTTAATAAAATTTGTCTAGATATAGTAGCTTGCCCATTAGGGTGGAATGGAAGATGCTGAAGACTTCACTGAGTACATGGTAATTGATTAGGGACACTGCAGAAAGGAAAAGATTTAAAAATCTGTGTAAGTTTTGTTAGTTTGTAAAAAAAAAGTCATAAGCGCGTAAAATGATGAAATCTGTCTTATCCAAATATCTCTGTTCCCTGCATCCTTTCAAAGGAAAGTTAAATTGATTGCAACCCACAGAGTTGGTTAGGAGAGCAGAAAGGAAGAAGTATAGAGACTAAGTTGGTCTGTGATGAATATGCTGTGTGGATTCATCCTTAAGTCTATAGCTACCTACCTCTCCACATATGCTGTTTAGGTGTGGATTATTAAAGTTGTGATGGTGAAGAGAAAAATAAGACCAAGTGTGGTGAGACTATGGCTTGTTTCTTCCCTCAGTTAGTTTTGAATTATGTTAAAGTCACTAAATATTCTACCTGAACAATTTTCAATCTTAGATGCACTTCTGGAGCATCCTGTACCTTTTTTTCTCTTATCAAAAAGCCTGGTGGTTAGGTCAACCAGCTACACTGGACTGATACCCTCTGCCTCGGCCAGTGGCCAACAGTAGCTGCTTATGGAAAGCAACTATGAAGTGATTTTCCCAGTGGTGCAATTAACCAAAGTGCCCTTTCTCCCTTCTTTGCCTTGAGATGCAGTGTCTCTATTGCTTCTTCTTGCTTTATGACTCAGTAAACACTTGAGACTCAGTAAACACTTGAGTATTTAAACAAAGTGTAACAACAATCCCTAGGAGATATTGTCTACATCTAGTGGACATGTTCTTCTGCATGATATTAGATATATAGATCTCTACCTGGGTTAACTTCAGAATCTTCCAGCAATATTGCTTACAGTTTTATAATTGCTAATATCACGGAATCATGGAATCACGGAATTTCAGAGTTGGGAGGGACCTCTAGAGATCATCTAGTCCAACTCCCCTGCTAAAGCAGGATTGCCTAGAGCACATTACTCAGGACTGCATCCAGACGGGTCTTGAAAGTCTCCAGAGAAGGCGACTCCACAACCTCCCTGGGCAGCATGTTCCAGTGCTCTGTCACCCTCATCGTAAAGAAGTTTTTTCTCATATTCGATTGGAACTTCCTATGTTCCAGCTTGTGCCTGTTACCCCTCGTCCTGTTACTGGGAGCCACTGAAAAGAGCCTGTCTCCATCCTCCTTGAACCCACCCTTTAGATACTTGTAAACATTAATAAGCACTCAGCACTCCCAAAAACCCACGTTTTGTTGCAGAGAAAAGCCTGGGAAAATCCATCAGAATCAAATATTTTCCTTGCAAGCCTCACAGGATACTTTGAGATTTTTTTCAAAAATAAAAAAAATCATTAAACCTGGATATCGTGGTTCAGCCTCAGATGGCAACAAAGAACCATGGGGCCACTCACTCAACCCACCCCCCAGCCATGGGGGAGAATGGAAAGAAAAAGGCAAAACTCGTGGGTTGAGACAAAGGCAGTTTAACAGAACAGCAAAGGGAACAGGAAAAACAACAACAATAACGCGGACAGGGGAATATACAAATACGGTTACAGTACCACTGCTCACCGACCGGACCTAGGATGCCCCAGCCCACTCCCCTGGCAGCTCCCTGCTAGAGACTGGGCATGGCTCACATGGGATGGAATACCCATGTCCCTGCCAGAGCCTGGGGAGAATTAACCCTGTCCCCGCTGGAACCAGGACACTGGATGTGTCAGAATTCATTCAGGACTTCATAAAAGGAAAAGGATGAGTAGAGTTCTTCTCCACTAAGTTCAAATTTATTTGTCTGTGCTTCTTCTCTAGTCAATGAGGAGATTTATTGTATGGGTAATTCAGCAGACCTCTAGTAGACACGCATGTTAATACAAAATGAATT
>VYZM01007359.1:54515-57015 GCA_013398915.1 Dromas ardeola
ACATAGGGCGTGCCCTGCTGAAGTGGCCTAGTGTGCTAACGAGGTAATCGTGCTGCCTCCCAAGCCTAGATGAACTGCTCGAGGGAACACTGCAAGAAAAGCCAGAGTGAAAAATATTGGAAAAATTGTTTTTCGTTTTCTTTCTGAATTCTATCAAATTAATTGTGTTCTTAATATTTGGATTTGATGTTTCATCATATAACTAACTATATTTTGGTTTTCTGTCATATCTGTTTACAAGAATCTGCAACTGAAAAATAACTTGCAAATGTTAAAACCCCAGTGAAACTAAGGAAAGTTAAACAAATGTTAATTGACACTGACCTATTTATATCAATGTCCTGTAAAGTAATACTGAAATGAAATGTTTGATTCCAACTCTACAAAGTGAGAGCTGGAATTCAGCTAAAATAAAAACTGATTGGATCCCTTCTTATTTTTACCAAAAAATGTGAATTGAGCAATATGAGGTTGATTATTTTTCTCCTTAAGTACCTTTTGTAGAAAAACAAAATAAAAATTATGACTGTCAACTTTCTCTAATCATTTTATCTAGGAAAAATGATTCCATAAAGAGACTGTTCAGTTGTAACCCAACTGCATCTGAAATAAACTTCAGATAAATATCTTGGGATCATAGAATCATATAATGTGTTGGGTTGGAAGGGACCTTTAAAGGTCATCTAGTCCAACCCCCCCGCAGTAAGCAGGGACATCTTTGACTAGATCAGTTTGCTCAGAGCCTCGTCAAGCCTGGCCTTGAATGTCTCCAGGGATGGGGCCTCCACCACCTCTCTGGGCAACCTGTTCCAGTAGATATGTTTCCAAAGCTTCTGAAGTTTGCCTAATAGAATTAAACATAACTAAGTCTTTTCTATATTGCCTTGTGCTGCTTCGGATGTGCACATGGCTTTCTCAAAGCTGCTGTTGTGGTTTCTTTCTATATGAATGCCCTTGTATTTGTATAACTCAGAAGGATTTGTGTTTTTCATCCTGTTTACCTGTTGCAGTAACTCTCAGCATTATCAGGCCACGAAATCTGAGCACAAATGTCCATGGTGTCCATTAAGGTATTATTAGGAAAAGAAGGTGGTTTGATGTGACTCCTGTGATTTAGTCAAAAAAAAAAAAAAATTGCAGAAATAAGTTATCCACAGGGACTTACAATGCACTTTCTAATTCTGTCGATATATTGTCCAGAATAAATACCATAGTGGGAGACTATCCTTCGAACCTAAACTTTTTTTCCTATGTGCTTGCACAGATTCTATGGCATCCCAAGGATAATTTGGGCAAGTAGAAGAGAAAGAAACTCCTATGTTTTTGGAAATTGGAATTTTCAAATAACTGTTCCTATGACTTGCTTCCTATATAAAGTCAATGCATTATATGGACCTTGCAAGGAAAAAAAATTGTAGAATTAATTAAAAATAATGGGAAAAGCAATTGTTTGGATCATGATCAGTCATTCAAGAGCTAAACTAGTGATCACAATTCGGAAAACAGAAGATATTTTTTGTTGAAATAAAAGTTTGGCTTATAAGGTTATTCTTCATATTCAGGTTTAAATAAACTTGCAATCAACGTTTTAGCCTTTAAGCCCAAACTTGATTCCTTACTCTTTAGACATGGTAATGTCTTGGTAATTAAACTGATGACAATTAAATCAACGAGGTCTTGATATCCAAAACAAGGGAGAGGGGGATAAACATAGAGAATATATGCATGGCAGTTGATAGGATACGAACTGCTACCAGCCATTGGTCTCCCTGGTGCCAGAGCATATTAAGGTTCAAATTTTACTTTAACCAAATGACTGAAATAACTTCAACCTGGAGATTTCATGCTGTCACAGCCTGAATGAGGATTCAACCCATGCTGTGATCGTTCAGACCATTCCTTTACTTCTAGTGGTCATTTGGTGTCCAATTTCTCTCCTTACCTTTCTTTTTATATTCTACCTTCACCAGAAGACTGAAGAGAACTGAGGTGTATTAATACACAGCGTCACAGTCCATTTTTTGTACCTGAGCCCTTAGAAGCTTTTGCCACTGTGGAATGCATTGCTTAGAAAAGGGGAAAGTGAAAACTGCAAAATACCCGAGAAAACATGTGACATCACATCTTTCACAGAATACTGTTTAATCTCTTTTTGTATTGCTCAGTCTTCTGTTGAAGATGTGACATGAAGAGCAATGCATGCCTCAACAACACTTTTCTTTCCCATGACCACACAAACACTTGATGTCTGAACATTTTTGCAAAGGAAGGAAAGCATATGTTTTGTTTATTTTTCTTAGTGTATAATTATATTTATTTTGCATAGTTTCCTTTCAAGCATAGAAATTCATAGGGTTTCTAATGGACTCAGCTATGATATGATAAACGTCTGATCCCCACCCCTCTGTAATTGGCACTCAACTCTCAGAATAGGGCAGCTGAGAACTGAAAGGTCATGAAAACAAAATTACAAGGTCACCCCTAAAAGTATGGCCTCCAG
>VYZM01007359.1:62015-71003 GCA_013398915.1 Dromas ardeola
CTGTTTCTATTGCCAGCACCTGGTTTTAATCACAGAGAACTTTTTTCATAGAAGTCTTCTGCTGAAAGTTTTAGCAGTACCTAAGAGCTGGTGCTAACACTGGATCTAGTAACTGCAGTAAGGCAGCCATTTCAGGAGAGGGGACACCCTCTTTTCAGAAGGCAAAGGAATATTTCTACATTGCCACAACACTTTATGCTAAGCTGGCAAGCTCTCTGAGGCAGGGATTTCTTTTCGTACCTCGTTTTGTGGATTTCACTACCTGTAAAGAACATGTTTCTCTGTAATACTTACAGAAAAAATAAATTACTGTTTAGACTCCGTTTTCTTCTCTAGCAAGAGCCAGCAAATTTCCTTCCAATTCAGGTGTTTCAAAATCCTATGGAGCTGAACTTCCATTACTATTGTTGAGTTTGTGTCCAAGTATTATATGCACTGAAATTCCTTTGGTGGACTCCTTCACTGGAGTTGTAAGTCATTCCCAAATCTGTGTGTCTGGCAGCACAGATTTGAGGTGTGGGGGCCAATTTCAAAATTAGGTACGTGGGACCATCATTGATTTACCCAGAGTCAAAAGGAAAGCCTGTGAAAAAAAGGGGTATTCAACCTCTATCTGAAAAGACCCAGACCAGAATAGTTTTAATACAGAGGCCAAGGCATGGGATCTTCTTTCTTCCCACTCAATCACTGAATTACTTTTGCTTCTACTGAATTTAATTTGGCATTTCTTGTGCTGGTGAGAGCCTGAAGCCTGGAAGCTTCTCATGGCCGCAAATTCGGGCTAGCCTGAGTCCTAGTACTGGATTACCAATCTGTTTTCCTAATCACCAAATTTCTGCTTTCAGACAAGTTGATGTTCACAGGTTATTTCTTCTAGTCATAATTTCAGAAATCGTGTGAAGTCATGGTAAGTCTGCCCATGTAATTTGGAATTTAACACTGAAAATTTTGGAATTATGACTGTGTATATACAGCATTCATTTGAGTTTTCAGTGCTTTTGAAGACTAGTATGCTTTTTTTATGCTAGTAACCATTAAGCACTATAATCCTTTGCCTACATCTTTCATACTACTGCCACACCACTTACAAAAACATTGGTAAATAACCAGAGGAGTCAGTTGCTGGTAGATTTACATTTAGGTCTCTCAGACAGCTTGCCTGAAGTTAGATGACAGCCAGAGTATCGAAAAACTACTAAATTAAAAAAAAAAAAAATTAGTACATCCTGTGTAGCTAGGTTTTAAAATTCATAAAGAGTTTCTCAATGCCTGTAGAAAGGCAGCTATGATTTTAGTAGTGGTTTTCCTTCGTAAATATTATAATGTGCGTTCTCACTGAAAAATGTTACTGAAATACACATTTAAGAATGCAGAGCACATGCGCGCGTGGATTTGTATGTGGGTGGGGAGGCTTTCATTTATAGTAGTTTATTTTCTATAATCCAGTAGCATTTTCTGTGAGCAGAGAACGAGTTTGATGTCAAACAGGTTTAAAGGAACTTAGTCTATAAGACGTGTTTTACTGAAACAGGCAATATGTTTTTACGCTTCTTTCAATTATGGCCAAAAATTTTTTTGATTGTGAATGCAATGCTTTATAAACTGTTGCCTCTAAGAGGAAAATGTGGTCCTCCTCCAGTACATGCACACATACACTTCCAAAATGCAGTGCTTGCACTGCCAAGTTTCATTCTTAACATATAGCCACATAAATATTGCTCTCTTCACCCCTATCATTGTGTTATAATTACGTTAGCCTATGTGGTGCAAATAGTGTTTCCAATAACAGTAAAAGAAATTTAGAAATAATAAAGCTGTCATTGTTAACAGTGATTCTTGACAAGACTCATGTAAACCTCGCTAAAAATGGAAAAAGGTTCACTTGTCAAAAAACAGAATAATGCAAAGTTTGGGGGGTTCTATTTCCCCTGTCAGATTTATTTCTTGTAATGAATTTCATGACTTTTTAAAGAGAGACAGTTGTTCTCCTTTATTCCTTCTCATTTCCTCCCACCCTGCCAATCCTGAGACCAAAAATGGCCTTTTAAAATCAATTGAAGGAATCTGATCCTCACTATAAAGAGCTTTCAGTTCTCTTTATGGTTTAAAAATCAAGATTTTTTCTATGTATTTAATACAAAAATTGGAGCACTGCTATTACTTACAAAGCTTGAAAGAAATGCACGCTCCAGTGAATTCTATATAACACACCAGTTCTTCTAGGCTTGGAAGTAATGGCAGTAGTCTGATTTTGTTTTAAATATATAAAAAGCCTCTGATTCAAAGAAAGAAGAATCTCGATACCTGACTGGTTTCTAAATAGACATTTTGAGCCTTAATGGGCTTAACATTCTTATTCCAAAGAAAACTGCTGAAATATAAAAGCTTTTAAATACTGTATATATAAACAAATATATCAACAAATACGATCCAATTTATTTGGTGAAAGTGTTTGCAGGGGAATTACATGTAAACATTTATTTTCATGGAACTATGAATGCTCTCACCATAAGATGACAAATTCCAACTGCTGCAAGAGCACTTGCGGAGCCCAATACTTAAGGTCACCTTCTTTTGGGGTGTAAAGTGACTATGATGCTTTTGTATGTCAGCACATCCGAGTGTGCTGTTAGGCCTGAAACATAACATATGCATTGTACATGAGGCCTGAATTTTGAGTTGCTGTGAACTGATGTACTGTCTGTGATTTCTGTTGTGCTGCTTGAGTTTATGATAGCATGGAGCTTGACTAAATATCTAGCATACAGACTCAGGATCTCCTTCAGTTTAGATATCAGTAAAGTTCTGTCTGTCTTCACTAAGGAAAATATCTGGGTTAGTATTACTTTTTCCCTTTTTATGCTTAATTGTGTATTTTGCAACAAGGTGCATAGGTTTTAATGATGTTTGTAGGATAGCTTACAAGAATTAAAAGTAGCATGACATTAAATTTTTCATAGTTGAAGATGTGTTGCTGATGATACCAATTAGAAGATGTAAAATCTTCAGAGATATAAAGGGAACATTTTCATGAAGATTTTTTTTGAAGGCAAAACCTGCTAAATACAGAAGGTCTGTACAAACGCAAGATATATTGCTTTGGACATCTCAATGCCAATGATATCATAAAGCTCCTTCAGCATGAGGAATAGCTCTTACGTGTTGATTTGGTGAAAGGTATTATAAAATTAATTTGGAAGCCAGTCAGTGGTTATTTATAATTGTTTTTCTTTATTTTTTTTAAACTATGAAAATGTAATAACTACCTGGTAGGCTTTGAAGGTTACCTAATATTCCCTGATAACACAGCAAAATTGTTGATAAAATTAAGAAACAAGTAGACAAAACATGAAATGTACGTTAAAGTTGATGTCACTTGGCTTATAGAATATGTTGGATATGATCATATGGTCCATAATTTTAATTTTTTTGTTTGGCTTACATGATATTTTCTTGATAGTTTTAACTTTAAATGCCTGTGTATATGGGGAACTAGGTTAAAATATTTTTTGAGAGGGCAAAAGCCTAATTTAAGAGGAAAACAGTATCAATAAAATGAAGAAAATGTGCGGTGCTTTAAAACCATGAAGATTGCAATGCACTCTAATAAAGTCTCAGAACCTTAAGTTAAAGATGACCTGATCTCTGACAGGAAAAAAAAGTACCAAAAAAACTTTCTCTCCAGTTGAAATGTAAGTTCTGGACTCAGTATTTCTTCTACAGTTGTTGACGACCTTACTAACACCTAAACCAGAATTGTTTCTGAATTCTCTGCAATGTTAAATGTCAGCAGTACCTTCACAAATTACAGAGGAAGCACAGAGCAAAAATTTTACATGCCAATTGCAAAGGAAGAAGGAAATAGTTACACTCTTATTCATCTCCTGAGAAAGAATTAACATGCAATTGGGTTTATGATTGTTGTTATAATTGTTTTGACTTTCCCCATCTTTACATTAGAAATACAGTTGCATTTTCCATATTTTTCTGGATATGTTCAAGTGAATATGGACAGACTTGTAATATTTGGGGTCACAGGACGGAGTAGTTTGCAAGAAAACTGTATGAGCCGCTTGCTGCTTTTCTCTCCATAACTTTACGGAAGGAAGATTTGAACCATATTGGACTTTTTAATCAAAGATAACTTAAAAGTTTTCAGTGGAATAAAGATGTAAAATTAGCACCAAATTCTGAACAAGTAATGTTGTATTGCAGTATATTTCCCAAAGTATGTATTTTACGGCTTTTGACACGTGTTGTGCCAACAGGAGTGTGTAGTACATCTTCTGTGGGATATCCCAAGGAACAGCCACTATGGAATAATTTTAAAACTTGGAGGAAGGCTGCTTTTATGATGAGTTATTGGACAGAGTTTTGAGTCAGCAGCAACTTGATTTAATATTACTTGTTCCTGTGAAATTTTCATAGATTTTAAGATGAGGGCAGCAGAGGGGGCAGCCTCATTATTTCTCCTTGCAACATTCATCGAAACATAGCAGCATTTTGAAGTTGTGGGTTAATTGTTTGGCTTAAAGTGTAATTTATTTTTCAATGCTGAATTAGCAATACTTAGGCATATTATTCATGCTTTAGTAGAGAAAGCAGATTAGTTAAACTCCAGGAATTGAATTCTTAAAGGTTACATTTTGAAAACAAATGCGTATGAGAGAGAAGGCAAACTATAACAAGACATAGGTTGTCATTACATGAATTAAGCATGTTTGTATTACTCTTGAAATTATTGACATTAGACATTAGACCATGATTGTGGGGATATTTTTTTATAGTGTTTGATAGTCACTATGCTCAGACTGTATTTCTCCTTTCTCATCCTGAAGCCACTTGCAGTTTTTTTCTCGGTTCCACACCTGTGGAAGATCCCAGAATGGGAACATCACCAACGTAAAAATTAGGAAAGTTTGGGTTAACAGTTTCTTCTCCACTGAGGTACTCAAATAGAAACATGGCCTGAATAAACAGATTAGTAAGAGATCGAGTTCTAATTATGCTTGCTTTTGTGAGTGTGAGGAATTGCGAGCTACAATTCCCCAGATAAACTGTACTGTTGCTCCCTCTACTTAAACCAATGAATAAAGTGAATTTATTAATATTTATTGGAACTATATAGAGGCTTAAAGAGAGATGTATGCAGCAAAGTACCTATTGGAACTTGGAGATATTTAACCCATCATAGCTCTACAAATGATTATTTATAAAAATTCCACATGACAGCAGTGCAGCTACTGTGCAGTTGCTCTCCTTCCCAAGTCAATTCTGTCTCAGCAGTATAATGCAGGTAATAATGCTGAATAGTATGTCTGATATTTAGTTCAGTGTGTATTAGTAACGTGAAAGTTCTTCTCCTCCTCAGTTTTGTCAAAATGCTATGATCGTTTTCATTAATACTGCAGCCTATCCCCATGATGTAAGAGCAGAAGAATACAAATAGTTGGTGTACATTGCATGGTCATAGTCTTGCATTACAATAGTTTCACATGGGAATCATGGAATGCGACTGATTACCAAAATGCTGAGCTCTCACAGAAACTGCTGCTTTTTATTATTATTATTTTAAGGTGATAGTTTGTTTTGCTGTGACTAGAGCAAGACTTTTTTCATGTGAGGGCTTGTGATCAAACTATATACTTAAAGGACATTTATATAACAGGTCCGTATAGAGCAGCGATCTTGCAGTGGAGCATCCCCATGTGCAGCGTCACTGCACTGAAGAATGGGACAACTTGCATGACTTTGTCATTAAGCAGTAAGTTCCCATGAGTTTCCTGGACAGCTAACACAAATTAACTCATGTCTTTTGGAAGTCATGGCTATTCAACATTACTCTGAAGTTTCTTTTGTCTTTCTGTCATCTCCCTCCTTTGACACTATTTTACCAGAGAGTGCCCTTTCCCCATTTTACATAGGGCAGCATTCGTTGTCAGAGAGTCTGATAATGCTTTTCATGAATTCAAAGGAATTCCACCATAATGACGTTTGTCTTGAATGGTAGATGCTGAAATTAACTTTGAAAGAAGCTTGAGTATCCCAAAACATGACTTTTTTATTGTATACCAGGACGACCTGATATTTTAATCCCTTCTTTGAATTGTGTCTGCAGTATGATTTATGATAACTAACTCTTTATATTGACATTATTGAGAAAACTCTGCAATATCTTTATAATATGCTGCTGTTTTGAAAAAAACATACCTGTGCTTTTCTTCTTGGAGTATAATATTAATGAATACATATTTTTACCAGAGATAATGAGCCAATAGCTGGAAGCCCTGGATGCCCATGGTCTTTTGTCATATGAATCTTTTGTATTTAACCTGTAGATTTAACATGACATCAGGATATCATACCGATATTTTTGTTACAAAGAGACATTGCTGACTTGTAGTCAACAAGTTCCTCTGAGGTTTCATATTGGTGCTTAAGTTCTTGCTGCTGTAGAGCATTTGCTATGTCTTGAGCACAGCTGTGAATTGAAACTGCCTGGAAGAGTAGGAATTGAATCAAGGAAGAGAGAAAAACTTCCTTCAGATTTATATATTTTTTCACATGGGGACTCAGAAAAGTTACTTCTAGGAAAGCTCATTGTAAAGAATTTCTTTCATAGCCAGTAGGTGAGCCAAGGAGGCAGGTCTTAGACTGCTCTTAAGACTTTTCTTTAAGTCGAGGAAAATGTAATGTTTCCCATAGAAATAGATCATTTCCCGTACAGGGTAAAACCAAAGTGCTTGGTTGTGCCTGTATTAGCATTTAACTTGTTAATACAGTGTTTCTTATAAGCTGACCCAGCTATTGGATGATCCCTGTGCTAAGATATCATTTTCCTTCTGAAGCTTGACATACACTGCTCACCCTGGTTCACTCTTATAAGAGCAAGAGCAGAATCACCTAACACCAGCATCCTTTTTCTTTTTTTTTTCTTTCTTTCTTTTTTTTTTAAGAACCAGGCCCTTAGCCCTCTTTTCACTTTGCTTCCATTAGTAGCAAATCCCCCTTGTCCTTTTTAATTTTTAATTACCATTGTCTGTTCACCTTTGTTTTACCCATGACATCTTCAATTTAAACAGTATCAGAGAGGTTGATGTGAACAGTTTTCTTTTCAGCTTAAGTGACTGCAGCTCGTTTAGTTGTTAATTATGCAGGGAGGTTTGCATGGCTGCGGCTGGTAATTTGAATATGCTCCCAATGTCAGGTCTGTGTCTGGGCGGCTGAGCTTGTAAAAGGATTATGATGTATATATGGTTCATGGCTAAGAGGGCTAATGAAAGTACCTCATTTAATCAAACACAATTAATTAAATGAACTTATGATATTAACCCATCTTTCCGTGCATGTATAATTTATATTAATTGATCTGCTGCATTGAAGTTGACCAATCAGGTAGGCTACTGACAGCCTAAGGAAGAAGGAAGTACCATTAGCATTAGTTTGATGCAAACCATAATTGATGGGTCAGTGTGTTTTAGGGATGTAGCAAAAGCTTTGTTAATTGTCATAAGAAGTTCAAATTGATTGTGTCTGCATTAGTACATAAATTTAAATTGATTAATGTTTTGTTCTAAAATTAATGTCTATACTGCATGGGTGATACAATGCTTTATTTATTGGATTCATTAATGCAGTCTCAGGAAAAATAGTGTTGAAGTTAGGTAAGCGGGAGTAGATCGTTAAGGATGAGTTCAGTGGAGCCATGTGGGAGACAGCATTCCCACACGGAGCCTGAGCATGCCTGCGCCGAAATGCCCGAGTGTGAAACACTGTCCTGAGACCCAGGAGGCTGATATTTAATTAAAGCTTTTTTAAAGACATTAATGACATGGGCGGGGGGAAGAAAGAAAAATGCTAAGAACTCTTAAATATAGCAAATGCTAAGAAGAAATATGAAGAAAGCCTAGAGCTGGCTGGTTGTCTTATGTGCAGTTAAGTATCTCCCTAGCTTAGATCAGCATTGTCCCCGAAACATTTCCTGTAAGCCTGTTTTGTACAAGTGCTGCAGCCAGCTTGTACTGTGTCTTCAGCCAAACAGGAAACTGAAATTACACCACAGCAGGTTTGTTACACAATCATTTTGTCTGTCTCTCTTCTGCGTTTGCCAGCATAAGGAAATACCATAGGTATTTCATGTTTGACAGTCCCTCTGTTTTAATAAGTATTTGCATTGCACATGTTTGATTCTTCTGCTACAGCACAGGATGCTTTGGCATGTTTTATGGCACTGGAAGTTAAATATAGTTTGTCCGTCTTATGCTAGCTTGTTATACCACCTTATATTTCTGTTTGCTTCACTTTTGACGTGAAGTTTTAAAGGAACAAAGAAGAGTAGAAGATCCACTGAGAAGTCACTTTAATTCATTTATAACCCCTCTTTTTTCTTACCAAAGGAAACTTAACATCTGTTTCTTATAAACTGATTTAAATAGAAAATGTGTAATGCATCCTTTTACCAAATGGTTCTTTCTTTTATTGGAGGAATAAAGCAGTTTGACTGTTCTGCTTTTACTACAGTGCATTCATGCTTTTAGAAATGGGACATCTCCACTTTCACGAGGACGCAGTCTGAGCTTCGTGCAGTAGAGAGGAGATTATATATCTTTCTCCACTGTCTTATTGAAGTATGGTATACAATGTATTATTTACAGAGTTCCCTGGTTCTATAATGGTTGGATTATATTCAAATATCACTCCATGTGGTGGCACTAGCGAGTAGCAAACATCGTAATTGGTTCCTGGAGCACAACTCCTTTTCCTTTTAACTTTTTGAGATTGTGTTAATGGATGCCTTGCACTTGTTTTCTATTGCCAGATTTTAAGGACAGCTATTCAAAGCTAAGTCATATTGTTCTGAGGCAATCGTGATGAAGTGATGAGTTTTGTCATGTGCAGCAACGTCGGCAATACTTTTGACAGTTTGGGCAAATTAAGTTCTTATTACTTGTTTAAATTATGTTTAATGTTCCTCTTTTTTTTTTTTTT
>VYZM01007359.1:71020-128520 GCA_013398915.1 Dromas ardeola
TTTGTTTTATTTTTCTTTTTTTTTTTTTTTTTTTTTTGCCAGCTTTATAACTGCAGTGTATACTATATAAGTAAAGATATACGCGCAGACAGTTCTCATATTTCAGGTGAAAAAAAGAGACGGTGCTGTAAATTTTCCTGTTTTGTTTACACCTTTGTTTCAGCTCCTCCACAGTATTACAGTTAATTACTACCAAAAGGAATGTGCTCTTCAGTGTTCTGGTTTCCCAGCAGAGTGGCTTTTTGCTTTGCAAAGATTTTACACTAATAACGCATGAATATTTGACCCAGAGCCAACAGCAAGTGAAAAAGACTCGTGCTGTGTACTGAAAGGCATGAACGGCTCTCTTCTGCGCTCTAAGAGTAAAGGAAATGGAAAATAAAATAGAGAAAACATACTGCTTAAATAACATGAAAAATTGAAAAGTAGTCTCAGTGCTACCACATGATGCACCAGAAAAGAAAAACACCGACTGCAGGCATCTTGTGCCAGAGCAGAGTAAAAATGAGCACCATGGGAGTCACTGTCTTAAATTAAGATACTTTTCTGTCATTTTTCCAAAGTCAGAAAGGTAAAAAGAATAAGACGTGTGCCTTGTTTGTGTGTGTGTTGGGAGGGCGGGAGGGAGCACGCGTGCGCGCCTGTGGAGCAGAGCGGGAGGGGGTTTTGGCTTTACAGCAATAATGCTGCTTTTGCTTTACAGCCCTGTGTATGGGTCACAGATGTTCCAAGAATTATTTTTTAAAAAATATGTAACTATGAGCAGAATACAGTGTCACTTGGAGTAATTATTTTGTTAATTGTGTTCCGGTTTAGGTTGCAACCAGAGCTGTGCTCTTTGCTAAAGATGGTATTATGTGGACTAAAGCGTGGGTGAGGTGGGAGAGCAGGTAACTGGCTGCTTTTTGAAATGTTTGCAGTGAACCCAGGGTGGCAGAGCAGTTGCTATTACAAAAACATCTTGTAAACAAGAGTAGAGAGAGATGAGTATGAAGCAAGGAGGGAACTGGCCATATCCTCGTCAGGTCTTGCTGTCAGGTCCGCTCCTTGTTTTGCCGTTGCTGAGTGGGGAGATTGTCAGTTCCCAACTAACGGTGGGAAAAAAAAGCTTTAGGAATGATTGTGATGCCTGTGGCCAATGGGTTCCTTGTGGGTTATTCTCTCCCTCTGAAACAGTGTGAAAATCCATGAACTGGGCTGACCATTCTTACCTCCAATTCAACGGTTCTGCCATCAGTAGGTGTCACTGCAGCTAGTCAGAAATACCAGTGAGCACAGGAAGGCAGACATTCACCTAGCCATAAAAAAGCGAATCAACACAGCGAAAAAGTACTGTGTCTCCAGCACACAATAAAATTTATGTAATAATTTGGAGGTTTAAATATAGAAAATAAATCAATACAGCTCTACTAAAAAGGTTGTCACTTAGTGAAAAAAAAAAATCTTCCCCATTACCTCCCAGAAGGCTTGCGCTGGGATTTGTAGATAGGGTAGCATAAATATTTAACTTAGCTAAATCAAGAAAAGAAGCAGTTATTTAAAAAACTAATAAAACTATTTGTATGTAGTGCAAAGGGGAGTGTGTGTGTGTGTGTATCCCCCGTACAGAATTTAACATAAAATGACACTGTCATCACAACAGAAAATATTTCTTAATCTCTTATCTAATGAAGGCTACAATTTAAGATTTTAGTCACAAAAAATACCAGAAATGACTAGGTATTAGTAGGAAAATATTAAGCATTGAAATATTTAGTCACAGAATAGCAACATACTCTCTGAACTTTCACAATCCGAGAGCTGCCCTATCTAAAACTGAAAATGTTACATTACGGTAAATCAAGAAGAAAGCGGTGCATTACCATTAGTAAAATAAAAGAATTTTAATTGACTCCACACACACAAAAAGTACCGTAGGAGAAAGATCTAACACATTCAATGGCAATATTAAATATTTTTTCAGAGTTCATTTTTTAACAATTGAAAATTCTTAACATTAGTATCAAAATGATAAAACACTTCTCTAAAACCACATAATGTATTTCCTCAAATACCAGCCAACCTCCTAAGTTATCTTTTCATTACCATTTCAGTAGTATAAATATAACAGGAAATGATAATGATCAGAATTAAAAATGGAAAATTAAATTTAACAGTGTCCTAAAGTTTCAGTTGTTATACCAGGAATAGGTTCTGAAATAATGTAAGGTTAGCTTCTGTTCAGGTGTTTCAGGCTATGCATTTAAAAAGTCAGTCCATGCTTAGCCAACCGCTAGCATTTTACAAAGCATACTGTTATATTTAAATTCTTACAGCGTTGGTTTATTTTTGCACAGAAAATAAAATGAGATCTCTTTGATTTAGAACTGATTGTTCAGACAGTATACTAAAAGAAAGACTCCAAATTTTTTCATTTCTAAAATACAAAAGTGGGATGGGAAAGGAAAAATAAAGTTAAATCTGATAATGTAATATGGCATTTACTTGTACTGCCTTTTACTGTTGTTTTGGGATGTACTGGTACAGTTACGCAGAAAAAAAACAGGATTGCTTGGCAGAGGCGCAGGTTCTCTGCACAAAGAAGACTGCAAAACCTTAATTAATTAGAATGATTTATTTCGGGGCATGGAAATTAAGTAGTTAGGTTAGTATTTAATGTTCTCTAATATGAAAATTTTAGATCAACTTCTGAGTCTTAGGTAATAAGACTTTAATCAGGGAAATCATTGACAATAATCAGATAACTAAAATTAGTTCTTTCTCTCAGTATCTCTTACTTCCTTTAGGACTCTGTCATTCTTCTGTTTGGACAGTGATTCAGCAGCTCTGATTTACCTGACTAGTAACAGATTATTACCAAATATTTTCACTGAGATATCAGAGGGCTTAACCTACAACACTACATTTTTAGTAAGCGTGTGATTACACTCGTGTGCATAGACTTCAAACACACATTTGATGTGAATTATATACAACAAAACATTTTGCCTGCAAGTGTCAACGAGTAGCTGATAACAATGCCTTCATGCATATTTGTGGAAAAATGAGGATTAATGTTGTTCAGTATGGACCGGTTCTTTAAAACACAAATTAACATTTCTTTTAAAAAAATAGCTAGTAAAAGAGGACATGCAAATGTTTTGCTCCTTGTGGTTTTATAAACCCTCTAAAACTAATCTCTGTGTGCATATTAATGGCTTCACTCTGCGTGGGGGTGAACACTACACTTCCCTCATTTCATTCATTATGGTGATTTAGGTGGTAATGCAGAAGGCTGACTCGCAGGCTGCCGCAGCTCCGGTGCTGCAACAACCAGCTGAAGTTTGTCTGTATTAATGTTTCCAGCTATCATACCTGAAGCAAAAGAGAAAGTGAGATGAAAGAGATTAGTTCTATGTCTAAAAATTGGTTATCTGTAGCGTTTCATGAAATTTGCCCCGAAGGGAAACTTCCTGGATAGTTTTCTTGTTACTTGACACAATTCAGGCAGAATCATATTTGTTCCTTTGTCATGTTACTTTAGCATGGTGTGTTGAGTAAAGTGAACAGGTGCCCTCTTGTATTGATCAGCTATCATGGCAAGGAGCTATTATTAGATTTTGAAGGGGAAAGAGAAGGGTTGAGAAATGAAGAGGAGAAAGTGGGACAGGTTATTGATGATGGTAATAACTGTGCTCACTGGTCTCCAAACACCGGAGCTGTAAAGTTGACCAGATGAGGAGATCAGTATAGATATGTTGAAGGGAAAAGACAACATGAAGAAGTATGGAGCATAGCTTCTTACCTGGCAGAGTTATTAAAGTTCATTGAAGGAAGATGAACTGTTTCAATATGTTAAACACTTGAGGCTGTTAAGAGAGAGTTGCTGTCAGGGAAAGAGGCATTGTTTAGAAGGTTTCTTTTTCCTTTTTCTTTTTTCCTTGCTCCTTCCTTCCTTTCTATCATTTTTTAATTTGAGTTTGTTTCTGTTCCTGTTTAGCTGAATGCTAGATAACCATGCAGAAATTAAAAAGCAAACAAAGGGAAAAGGGTAACCAATTCCTTTGAACAGGACTTACTGCTCATTTTATCTGAAAGCTGACTTCACGCTGTGAATCTCACAAAAGCATAGGATTAATCATCGTTAATGTATGAGTAAGAATATAGTATGCATATATATCATATCATACCGCTACTTTCATTTGTTCAGTAGGATGTCTTCTCAGCTATGGCTTTATTGTAGGCAAACCACTGCCATATTTTAGGAGCCAAGTGTGCTGAGTGTTATATAGCTTGGTGTGTAATGAGATGCACTAGCCAGCAGAGACTCAAAATAGACCAAACATGATTCAGAATATGCTACTTTTACCCAAACAGTGACTCTAACATAATTAATTTGGTGGTAATAAAAGGCAAAAATGTAATTCTGCATTCTGCTTGATAGTAAGAAGTGCACTAAATTAAGAGACAGTGAACTCTCAACAGTAAATTTTGCTTGAGGGTTAAACTCTCTGTTCTACTGAAAGGTCACCACATGATTCAATGTTTTTAATCCTTCCACGGTGTAATGACATTTTAGGGGATGTTTGCAAACATATATCAGGGTTGTCTATACAAAATCACATTTGATTTCAACACATGGAGAAGGGATGTTTCCTCCATTGTGTATAAAGCATGTGTTAATTTAAATTCTGTCACTGGAATTTGTTTTACATATATTCTGGAACAGAATATAAATTGGGACTGTTGAAATGTATATAGTTTCACTGCAGACAGAAAATAATTATTATGTTACTCCATTGACCACCTCCCCCCATCCAAAAATAAATTTATATTCTTAAGCGATTCCCTTTAATTTTGCTGGGAGTAATATGACATGCAAATTTAGGAAAAGGAAGAAACTTCTTTTAAGTAACTGCATAGGCATTTAAAACAATCTAAACCTCCTGCAAGGGAAATGGAAACCTGGCTGTCTATGGGTATATCTGCTGAGTGGCATGAACTTTGTGCAGGGATCTCCAAAATACCATTGGTGATCCTGATATTCAGGTAATCCTCTGCTGTATGGGGGGACATGTAGTATGGTAGGTCTTAGTGCAGGTTTTGAAAACAACGTTGACATATTAACAGGGCACTGCACCTTGTCTCGTAAATCCTGCCTTCAGCAGGACTTATCATTTGGGCAGAGCACCCCACTGTTTCTAATTTGAAAAGTATCACTGGGACCGTGCTGTCAGACAGTCATGTTCTATCTCTGATGCTCCTGATCTTGAAAGGAATCCTTCAGTCACTCAATGGCAATATGAGAAGAAGAATATGCGAGGTAACTCAATGGGAATATGGGAAAATGATTTTTGAAGTTTTTGTCATTGTTTAGGGAAGACTTGCCTGACTTCAGTACTAGGGAGATGAAATGATGATATCAGCACTCAGATATGGGACTTTGTCTCGCATCTTTCTCTGTCCCTCGGCTCACCATGGAAAATGAAACGAATACTCCTGCTGTGTCTATTTATGGAAGGTGTCCCAAACTGACAAAGCACTAACGACTAAATGGAGCATTCACGGGAGGAACAATAAGTCGTGAAGGCAGAGGGGAAACAGATTATCACAGACTTACTGACAACAGCATGCTAACTACTGTTTCTTAGAGGAAAACCTGCAAGCCCACTGTCTGTACTGGTATGACTGTATGGAATTTTCAGATTTCTGTCCACAGCAGCCAAAAAAATCATTGCATTGGTTTTGTTTCATAGCAAGAACAGGTAGCAGCTGAGAGAAAAGTTTTATTTTCTTTTAATCTTACTGTCACATAATTGGTGTCTTTGATAGGAGTAAAGAAAATCTTGCAAAATACATCATATGCTCATTTTCTTAACATCACACCTCAGGATTAAGCAGAAGAGTATATAGAAGAAGTATATAACTGCTCCTCCTCCCCTCATTTCTTTTTCATTTATCACTAATAACTAATGCCTTTTAGACTTTTCCTGTTAGCTAAATTGTCAGCATTTTCATAGGTGCTCAGGGACTTCTCGTTAAACAGCCTACATTACTTGCATCAAGTAGTAGCTTCTTCATGTTTTTTTTTTCTTTCTCTATTTTAATTTTTTTTTTTATTTAGCTTATAAATATGACTCACCTCTGTCGCGCCGAAAGAAACTGGTGGTTGAAATGTTCAATAATGCAAAAAGAAAATATTTCCACATTGGGGGAAATACAATTTCCTCTGTAGTGAAACTGCACATCTAAACCACTGTTGGTTTGACAATTATGCCCTTAGCTCTGACCAGCCTGAGAGTGGGCATTGTGCCATTTGAACAGTAGGGCAAAATTGCAGACAGCCAAAAATGTGGCTCGAACATGTTTCTTGAGGGAACAATCCCAGCTAAAAATACTCCTATTTGTCTGAACTCAATTTATTCATGCACATGCTGATGTGCCATTAAGATGACATCTTAAACTGAAATATCAGAAGAGACACAGAGAGGGGAGAGTGCCGCTGATTTCTCGTGGATGTGCAGACAAGACTTCAGGTACACTTTTAAAAGGCAAATGCTCTGGAGGTATTTCCCACCCTGCTTCTGTGCTTCCCATGGAAGGCAAGGCGGGGGTCCTCTTAGTTCCCAAAGTGATGGCAGGGATGCCATCATCCCTGACGCTGCTGTGCCCCGACTGGAGACTCCCCAGCCACTTCCCCTTGTACAAGAAGAGGAGCAGCTTGTACGTACCCACAGCAAGTGTCCTCTGCTGCCTGCTGGACCTGCTGGGCTGGCCTGCAGCTTCCAAACACCTTTGGGTTCTGCCCTCCCCTGCCCACCTCTCCATGCAGTCTTCTGGGTGGAAAAGAGTAGCTCTAAGTCCTCTTTTGAAACATCTGATGTATGCCACTGCTTGCTGCACCTTACAGGGTAAAAGGGGGATAATGGTGATGGTGAGGCAATCTTCACAGTCCAAAAATTTCAGTGTAAAAGGTTCCACCTGAAAATGAGGTCCAGTACTTTGAGGTTTTTGTAGCATTACTGCTGCACATGTAAATATAATGTATGTTTTCATTCACTAAATCGAACTATTTTTTTTTTTTTTTTTATTCTCTCACATTAGTTTCTTCTGATTTACCATTGTTATGGAACTTTTCAGTGACGTTTATTTGTGGTATTTTCTGTGGTGTACTCTTCTACTCAGGAGAGCCATGTATGCCTAGGAAGAGGGGAAGAAAAAAACTGTAACATTTCAGAGGCTGTTTGGAATGGTGTGCTTATGCATATGGTGTTTCTATTGCTTCATCCCAAAGAAAAGGATGTGTCAGTGGTGGGGAATACTCATGAAGTTTGTTGCTACCTCTTGAACCCTCCCTTTTTGTGCCAACTGAAAAACGATGTGCAAGCTGCTGCTGCTGTTGGCGTTATTTAGAGCAGTATTAGGAGAGTGCATCTCTTACATGGTCTGGTAGATGTATTGATAGGGAGAAAACAAAAAAGGTTGGAGTCTTAACCACAAGTAAAATTGCCCGAATGTTTCATTTTACTTGTCCCTTTTGGTTTTGAGGGTCTGAACTCCTATCTTAAAATCAGTAATTCCTCCCAGGAATGAGGAATAAAGTACTCTGAGGGAGTACTCTGGCACTTTTAATGCATAGAGGCCCCTCATTAGTTCGAAGCAAGGGCTTTCCTTCCTATCCTTTCACGTTGCAAGGGAAAAATTTATGCCATGTTACAGACACTATACAGTGTTCCCTAACTTCCTCTGGGAATGTGCCACAGCTCTGGTGAGTGGCGCATTCGCAGCTCTGCTGCCCTAGGTCTCAAATAGGTGATACTCTGCTGCCCTAGGCCTGATGATACTCAAATAACAGTTGAGCGCGGTGCTAGACAGTGTTGTCTTGCAGTGAAATATGGTGATCCAGAATACAAAACTGGTACTGTCAATCTGAAAGTACCTAACCATGAAATGGCATTTACAACCCAGAGGTGAAACGCTACTACCTTAACTTTTTGTTTTCCTAAATAAACTTGATTAATTTTACATCTCATTCCTTTTACCCCCCTCTTCTTCTCTCCGCTTTTCTTAACAGTAAATTATTTGCTAGGCTGGCTGTTCCAAATTCTCTTTATATTAGATTTTTTTTTTCCTAGGTAATTAAATGTACTCACATTTTTGGCTCCTCTGTGACCAAAGCAAAATATTTTTCTTATCCAGAGAAGCATTCTGATGCAAGGGAAGTGACTTCATATAGCTACATTTCCTTTGAGAGTCATGCTTGAGTCCTTCCCCAACCAGGGCAACCTGTTTCACACACACAGAGAAAGCTCTAGAGTAGACTGACTATCACCACATAGCTGATTCATACATGCAGCATCTTCAGCTCTTGTGAACCACATGTAACCTCAGACCTTTACCGACGAGATGCGTACTGACGAGATGGAGGGACTTTCTAGCAAATGATTCTGGTCATCCCATGATTTTCATCAGTATTATGAGAGAAAACATTACATAGCAGCTGCCTGTGACAGTGTTTGTGTGTTGCTCTGATTTACTTTTACAGCACTTACTGTATGCGGTTGCTCTATTAATCTTTCTATATGAACAGTTTCTCTGTTTAATTAAATTGGGCCCAATGAGGCAGTGCATGGTCCTCTGATAAGCTCATTCATCTTTATTTGATTCTTTGCTGACACGTTAGTTGCCCTGTGACATAGGTTAAGTCATTGAGTGGCCATTACCTCCTCGTTTACTCTCTCATGTTACTCCTAACCACCTTCCTGAAGTCAAATCCAGATGATTTGTGCCAATTTCATGGGGGCACAAACTGGAACATCCGATAACTTTCTACATGGCTGACTTTGTACAATCTTGCTTGCACATCTCGAGCTGCTATGTCTGTCAAAACACAATTTTTTCCCCTCCTCCTTATGGGCTTTGATAGAGCTATGAGTACTAGAGGTCTCAATTATAAAATGTCATGACACTGCCGCACAATTTTTTACAGTAATTTCACAGTGTCACTTTGTGATTATTTCAGGATAGCTTTGAACCATGACTGAAATGAATTGTGGCCCTTAGTGTATTGGGTGATACAAATTGCGAGCTGGTGTGACAGAGAGGCAGGCGTTGTTAGGAACAAACTCCATGAGAAGAGAGGGAAGCATGTATTTTTTTCAGAAATGCTACAAAAAGCAAGCGACAAAAGGGAGGCAGGGGAAAGGAGGTGGAAGAAGAGAGAATTAAACATTTGCAACAAAGCAAGCATTGGCTGTGCTCCTTTAATTCAAATGATCTGGTAGCTTGAGTCAGGGCTTTTCCAGGCTTACACAGCAGAAGCCCAACCTGGAATTCTGCAATAAAACTCCTCAATCTCGGTCCTGAGCCGTGGAAATGTGTCCTGTGTGCTTCCCAAAAAAATCCAACCCCTTTAAACACCCTGCGCTTTAAAAATATGCAGTAAGGAGTCAGATAAATGCCTTCCCAAGCAAATGTTGGTCTTGGCAGGCAATCCTGTCATTTTATAATACTGCTTTGAGTAGTTTTAATGCACAATTGTTCATACAGAATGAGTGAGTAGGGAGACCTTTGCAGATGTCTCCACGAACTCCCTGGCTGAAATAATGAAGGGAGAGCAATGAGCCGCTTCTCACAGACCCAGGCTTGTGAGGAGGTGGAAAAGATAAAGGTTCATCCTTTCATCCTTCTTCCACTCTATGAACAAGCCCAATTTTGGGGCCCAGTTCATCAGTATGGGTAAACTAAGTATTACACCTAGTCCTCTGCAACCTTTGTGCCTTCAAAAGCTTGGGGAAAGCAAAAATCAACATCTTTACTCTACAAGAAGGATGATTTGCCGTTTAAAGAACCGTTTTCAGCATGGTTCTGAGGGAATCAAAGCCTTAGGAGAGGAAAACAAGGACAGAAGAGGGAGGGACAGGAAAAGGTGCTCCCTGAGACTATTCTAGACCGCTGAAATTTGCCTAAAATAGATAAGATTTGTGGAATAACATACCTGTTGTTCCAGGGGGAGCGGCAGGTATTTGAATTGTGAAATTATTAATTGTGAAAAATGACAGCAAATGCTGCCACAGCAAACTTTTCTTTACATTTGAAGTCACATTTCAGCTAAAACATAGACAAAATATGTAGTTATTTTATTGATGGCCATGTCTTTGAAAGCTTTATTCATAGCTTAATATTTTTACATTAACTCTTTCCTTTTACCGAGTGTAAAGTTTATAATGGCCTGTGATGTGTTGGAAATATTAACACTCTTTACTTCAAAATCCGATAGCGATTCACCTCTTTTCTAAAAAGAATGACAAAAGCTAGTAAGAAAAAATCCTATCAAAATTACTAAGTATTGAGTTTGGTTTATTTTGATGTATGAAATAATTTCCAGAGTCCATGTGTGTATTTTAGCTCCTACCTTCGAAAGTCTGGAGTACAATTTGCTTAAGCAGCTCTCCATAATAACAAGGGAACTTCAAGGGTGATCCTGTAGCTAGCCTGGGTTTGGGTCAGTTAGATCAACTGGTGACAGTATGGACTTGCTAGTATTTTAGTTTGCTAACTTGATTTTTAAGGAATACACTTTTTAAAGCAAAGAAATAAACTTGAGATTTTTTTTTTCAGGTGCAGGCTTTTTTCCTCTCTCTCCCACGCTTTCTTTTTCACTCTTTCTTTCCCCATTTTTGAAGTCTACCTAACACTGATGAATCTCCTTAACATTTCTTTTGTTTGTTTATGTCAGGATTTTCCTGCTCCTTGTTTTTATGCAGTGAGAAGTATTACACCGAGTAAAACAAAAACAAAACAAAAATTGATCGTATAAATGATAGGCAGCACAAGAAACAAGGTTGACAGCAAATGTTAAATGGCATTAAAAAAAAGCTTTTATCTCCTCTCACCTCCCGTAGTGCATGTTTGATGTAAAGTACAAGCCACTTGTTGCCAGCAAAAATGGTCATCTCATTTAGACTGTATTACTGTGTACTTTCACCCAGCACTGATAACATTACTTTATATTGCAGGTTCAAGCATTTTTATGTTACATAGAACACGGATAACCTTCTTGCATCTAAAACTCCTGTGCGATCTTACAAGAAAACTCAATTAATCAATTAGAATACTTTACTCAAATTACAGGGGTATTACGTGCCTCCGTCGCCGAGAAGCGTTGGAACTTGCGGTGCATTACAGCAATTAAGAATACTTAATTTCCAAATGGCACAAATGAACAAAGTATGAGTCATGGTGAACATTTACTCCTTAAAAGCCATCAGTACTAATGGTTTTGTAACCTTTGTAAATTTAATATGGGCTTCATTTATACAGCAGTGAAACCCACGTCAGAATGGTATAATATTACTGCTCATATGCACAGAGCTTTATGCAGCCACACACTTAATTGCATAAATAATAAAGATAGGTTTTGAGGTAGGCATCTCCTTACACTACTTTTTGTGAACAGATATGATCACGCTATGCTATCGCACTCTAAGAAGTGCACTTAAGGCAATCAATAAGTAATGATTCATAACATTTTTTTCCTCAGTGAAGTTATGATAGGTAAAGATTAAGCCAACCAAACAGAATATTTTTAGTGCCTTTTTGGAAGGATATCTTGCCTATGTCAGAGTATTCAAGTAGCCTTTTCAAAGATTGTAGTGAAACTTTTTCACCTTCAAAAGTGGTCTGTTCATATTTAGTTATCACTAACTGATGTCTCTGGTAGCAAATAATTGCATGAATGAACAGCATATTACTAATCTTTATAGCCATTACCAAATGATGTGCTGTTATGTGGTGCTGATACTAATGAATATATTGAATAAATATGCTGCTTTACAGAAGTATCATTCATAACGCTGACTGGAATAGCTTTGTGTATGTTGGCAGTTGTTTCCAGTTATAAATTGCTCTAGAAGAGCTATGCCATACTTATGGGTCTGTCTTTGAGACTCTTGTGAGCAGTAATAGCAGTAGTAAAGACCCTAGCTATGATATTCTCTTCCCTCCCTCCTCCCCCAAATAGTGGATTTTCTCTGGGGAGAAAAGATGGAGATCATAAACCCAGGAAGTGTGTAGATTTATTTTCTTTTGCAGCCTTCAGTTGGATCAATGAACAACCATAGGCAATTCCGTGGGGACACCAAAGAGATTACCAGCAGCGTGGTAATGATTGGATGTGAGCACTGGAAGTCTTTTTCTAGCTGATTTTTTGAGGAGTGAAGATAAATCCTGCAGTCCCCTCCAAAAGGAGTAAGTCCTTCTCTCAGTGAAATTATGTACACACAGATTCAGTAACATCAGATGATTCCTAGTGAGATTTTGTCCCTACACCTTGCTGCTTGTGCTAGAAGTGGGCTCTTTTACCCGGCTCACTTAACTTGTGGTTTTGATCTGTTTGATTTGTTAGTTTTCTTCCTTTTCTTTTTGCTGCATTTAAAACATTGAATTGACCAGAGTTACTCTGAGCATTAGTGACATAACGTGAAAAAGCAAATAACTACTCCCAGTGCTGCAGATTTTACTGAAATCCAGGTATAAAAACATACTAGCAAAACGTGTAAAGAAAGCAAGTTGCATGGAAAAGAGTTACAGGTCCTCTCTCAGCATCGTGACCCTACCAGATTTTATTTAGTTTTGAAACTTAGTTTCTGAAATTATTTCCTAGCTGTTGTCTGTTTTTTGTTAGCATAGCTATGCTCTCCCTGCCAAGAGGAAGAGAATTTTATTTCTTTTCTGCAGGAAAGGTTTTTGTTTCTTCCATGGAAATTCAAATCTAGGGAAGTATCACTAATTTCGGTGAGGTTAGGCAAGCTTTAAAGCAAAGCTGAGATACAAAATCCGACACTGAAAACCGCACTGAAAATTTTTCAGCTTCTCCAAAGAGCAGCCACAATCGATGAGGTTTTCAGTAGAGGTGAGAAATATCCCTCGAGGTACTTTTTCAGTTCATATACAAATAAAACAAAATGAAAATTGTCAACAGCAATCCTCAGAAAATTAGAATATTTATTATGCATTTAAAAAAAAAATAAGCAACCAATCATCATTAAATGTGTTGGTGTTCATTACAATTAAATTAGTCTTAGTTAATTCATTAAATATTAATGTGGAATTCAGATTCAATTCCATAGAAATTATAATCTGTCAATTAATTAACATATTAAAATTGAGAAGCATTACCTGTCCCTTCAAGGCAAAAATCTTCCTTTTTAATGAAGAAATCTTTCAGGGGAGGAATAATGGGCGGTTTTATTTTTTTTTCTGTGATGGGAGATTTGTAGGGAAAAAAAAGAATTTTGCAAAATGTCTAGATGTTTCTTTTCTTTCTGTGCTTTAAAGATATTTTCAGATTTTTTTTCCATGAAATGTCTTCAGACCAAGACGAAAATAATTTCTAAAAATGTAACTGAAAATTACACGGTAGTGATTTTTTTGTTTTCAGAAGAAAACCATTTATAATCAGAATCATTTACATTCAAGGTTTCATTCTAAGAAACCCATGAAAATTGTAAACTTTTCAGAATTCTTTTCACCATCTTCATTATTTTAAAAGGTAAAGATTGCTGTCACCGGGAACTTAATGTAACTTTCACTATTTCCAATGTCGCGTTTCAATTTGATAGTCATAGTATTTCATCAGTTTCTTGGAAAATTGTATAGCCTCCATGCACTGAAACGTATCTGTGCATGAATTTAAAAAAAAAGCCAAACAACCAAATAGTGGACCGCATGATTCCAGTGTGGTGCTCTATGAATGAAGCCTTGAGTATAGGCCTGTGTGTGATGACATACGCAGCAGTATACATAAAGTATGTGGATAGCTGGTGCTATTTACCTTCTGTCACAGGTACATGGGGGAGCCTGTTCTATTAATTGGCCTAACTATAGGTACTTCCTACTGAGAGTGTTCGTTGCTTTTTGGGGAAGAACAGTTTTATGCCACTGACTTAAAAGCTTTAAAGCTTAAAACCACACAGAAATCGTTGAACAGTTTGTGAAAGCTTTGGCCAGAGAACCAGGCTTTTAAAGGCTAGTCATCTCTGGTTGTAAACCAAAACAGTAAATTTTGACAAATTTAATCATGTGCTATTCTTTATTTGTGAAAATTTGATAGCAAAAACTGCTTTGAAATCATAGTGGAGAATGCTGAAGAGGAATATGTGTTTATGCTATATATGAAAACATAGCTACATTTTACACGATATATAATGAGGAAAATAGGCTACTGAGTTGAAAAAACTTAACTGTTTTTCATTTTGGAAACTTATGAGCAAAAAAAAGCTTAAGACGCTTGCCCTCTCATTCCAACTCATTTGAACACCCAGTGGGATTTTTGCCATTTTTATCAACCATGAGACATTTCCTAAAGGTGTTATCTGCAAGATATAGTAGTTTGCCTGTTCTACTTCAGTGCTACTCCACATTTTTTGTAGCGCTTTCATCTCCAAAAGTTTGGTGTAGTTTGGGCGGCCAGTTTAGATGGATGACATTCATTGAAAGATGATCATAGTATCTAGTAAGTGCCTGATTACCCATTGGACATCAATATTTTTCTTTAAAAAGTATTGACATGCCATTAATTGTGATTGTAATTCTTGTGTCATGCCCCTAGAAGTAATGTATTTGAATTCCAAGTGCCAAACAACTTCTTAAATTGTTTATGTGGAAAATATTGAGCACTCTACAGAAAGAAGGTTGGAACTAGATTACCCTTCTGTAAATCTGATGTTACTGCCTTAAATAAAATGGTGTTATTTAAGCAATATCACAAGAACTGGAGTCTGATCAGTTTTTCCAGTGCAACAGGAAAAAATAAAAAGGAAAGTCAAACAACAAATCTGTATCCACATTTTACTTTTTCAGCATTTGTACTTACCGAAACCACTAGTCAGAGTTGATTGTCCTTAACATAAAAATGGTTAGCTAATATCCATTCAGGACTCAGCCTTGAATGGACGGCTCAGACTGGTATTAAAGTACAAAGGAGGTTTCACAGAGAGTCATGTTTCCCCTCCTGTAGTTGTACTGTGTATTTTCCTTTCCATCAAACCTCTTACAATTGAGATGATAGAAAATCTAGTTGCGTTATCAGTGTTAGCCTGACCTCCGTTAAGTAATCTATGTGGTTTCCATATGGTGGCAAGCTTACCCCGCAGAAAGGAAATGGGTGCGGTGGCAGCACGCATGCTGTGCTTCAGAGAGACATGTTTAAACAAGGTCCCCGCGAGTTGCCACTGAGATGATCCGCTACTGCTTCCAACTGAAGGTCGTACTTTAAAGTACCCATGCATCCACAGAACAAAGACTAAGAAATACAGTAGGGTTCTTAGATGCTTACCTAGTTTTTAACTGATAATATAAAGCTTTCTTTTAGAAAAACAAATTATTCTTAGCCTTAGGATTAGGTTTATAATAAAAGCAGCATATGTTAAATGCATAGACCTTACAGTAGGGAAAAAATGAAGAATTTGAAGAAGGTGGGCGTAGTTAAGTTTTCTAGGCTTGTTTAGTGTAGGTGTAAACCAATTAGCATTTAATATAATTGCGTGCATAACAATAAAATAATTCTGTAAATGAGTTATGCTTCAGAACTGTATGCACACAGTTTACAGTACTCCACCTTAGCTTTTTTAAAGGAGAGATGCAAGTGGTAAATGATGGGTTGGCATGCACGCCATATGCCACCACATACTGATGAGATAGGGGGAGACCACTGCCCAAGTATACAGTCCCCTTTCTTTTCCTACTAGCACCCCATTATATGCAGAATCCACTTAGGTACTGTCTAAGTTTCTCTGTATAGACAAGGAAAACTTTGAAATTACATAGGTAGAAAACTTATTTGCATTTAATTTGTTATCTCTATTTGTCATGAAATTCTAATAAATATAGATAACATTTGCTATTTTAGACTAATTATGCTAAAACACTTGCACAATTTTAGAAAAACAAGTTCACCTTTTGCCAATAGTAACCATGGGTAGAGTACCTCAAACATGTGACTAAATCTTGAAAAGTGTTTTGACAATGCAGAGTGTCTCTAATTGTCCTGTAAAGAGAACATGGGGCCTGTGCCAACAACCCCTTGTTTTCCACTTCACTAGTATCTTGTGTCACACTCATTCATTATCTACATAGTAGCTGTAACAATAGCAGTCCTTCTAGGCAATTGCATTGTTGCAGGTCTACAAGGGAGCTACAAGTTGTCACTTTATGAAAAAATCTACATTGGTCTTGGCTCAAAACAAGATTTGCTATTTTAATGCACTTATTTTCTATTTCTGTTAAAAAGACATTACTTAACTAGAAGAGCAGTCATACAACCATGCAAAAATCCCATGAGTACCATACAGTATTTTGTTGGGGTTTTTTTGTAACCAGTAAATTGTTTCCCCATCACAGAAAAAAAAAAACTTACGAGTAAAAGTATAACCAGGTACTTATTTTGTGGGGTTTTTTTACTGTTTGTGTAACATAGGAATTTTCATCACAGAATTTAAAGGAAGATGATACAACTGTCTTGGATAAACACTTGAGATTTTATCAAAATATTTCATTCTAAAAACACATGATTGTTAGTCTTTTACACAAGTGACAGAAATTACAAATGTGAATGAACATATTGGCAGCCTGCCACTGTGATACAATAACACAGTGTAGCTGCTGCAGCTCCCTCATCTCCTAGCAGGAAATCAGTGTTTCTATGTGGTAGATGGCATTTAAATGTGCTCAGGTGGTTCATGGGGTATCAGCTGAAATAAATATTCAATCACAGATTGGAAAAAGCTTTTAAAACATTACACTACCTAAAGGAAGAAAAATTAAGTCAGCATATAGTTATCAAGATAAGCACAGTGAGAAAAGTTCACTTTACCTTGTAGGCATCAATAAGTGAACTAAATGATTCTCTTGCAAGCACGATTTCATTCCCATTTCTTACTGAAATCTTAGCTTCAGTTAGTATGCAGTAAGGCCTTGTAAGGTAAGATGGACTTGATTTGTCTTGTTTTAGAATTTCAAAACTGCGTCCAGGCATGAAAGTCAAAAGCTCTCTTGAAACCGGAGTCCCGCCTGTTAGCGCTGGTGTCTCTCCAAGCACTCAAGACCTGCATCGTGGCAATCGCAGAGCAACATGTGGCTGCAAAGAAGGGCTTGGGATGAGCATCAAGAGCAGGAATACCTCCTAATCATGCTTCTTTCAGCACAAACAAGAACATAGTTTTCTGGTAACTTTTAGCAGGCATAGGCAGAAGCTTAGACAACAGGAGAGCTTCCTCCTCTTTTTGGTCCCAAAACTCATTTCTGCATTGGGCTGGTCCCCATAGTCCCTTTTGTTGTGTATAGATTTCTGTCTCAGTTTAGGCAACTTAATCAGGCAACTGATGTGCATTAAAACCTGCTCTTTTCTGAGGGAATCATGTTCACTTCCAACCAGATTGCGACTGGTACGTGACCATGTGAATGTTTCTACTAGCAAAAGGCAGGGCTCCTTGAGGTAGATATTAAATGGCTAGAAAGTTGCAGTGAGAGGGACTAAGCCTTTTTCTGTTATTGCTGACTTATGTTAGATACCAGTTTAGGTACCTAGGTGTCTGTCTTAGGTATAAGGAGCAGATCCTCTCCTTCCTGTTATACACAGTGGGTTAAAGTTCTCACATAGCTCTCTCACAGCTTTCCATTCAAATTCAGGACTCACACCACAGTAATTTAAAATGTTTGCAAATGGCTCTCATGCCATTACCAACCTCCCTTCTTTCTGCTTGAGCCTGAGGCTGGAACAGGTAATGAGTTTAGATGCTTGCAAAAGCTACATCTAGGTTGTGGACTCCCACCTACTTTATTGTTGCTAGCTGAAAATACTTTATCGTTATAATCTTTTAATAGTCTACCATCGAACTTGTCAGCTACTCATTTAGGGATAGAAGGAAGAGGCAAGAACCCCTACCATATTACCTTCATGCACAGTAAGGTATGTCCAATGTATGGTTTCTCACCACCTCTAGAACAGCGAACTGTACATGTGTGAAAAAGGTAATTAAACATCACAACTCCTGACGTGTCTTCTAAGCACTTGCAGACTGGTAACAGCACTGCCTGCCGGGGCGGAATGGAAAGTGGAACTGCAGGAGATTCCTGGAGCTTGCCTGGCATTCTCCCGCCTCCAAAGTCGTAGGAGATAGATAGCGGGTTTTCAGAGAAAGATCTGTATTAACTTTGCAGCTTTTTTTTGGTTGTGCAAAGATGCAAGCCTTTTCTTCATCCTTGCTTTTGAAAAGCTATTCCTAGAAATGTAAAGAAAATTAAGGACTGTCTGTTTTATCATACTGTGGGCATTTAAGTAACTACCGTAGTCGTAAGATATTAACATGCTTTGTGAAACTCTAGACAATTCAAAAGTCATAATGCAGTATGACTTACAAGAAAACATTACTTACAAGAAAACAAAGCAGTCTTGCCCTAAATGACTGGATATCTCTATTTTGGTATTGATGTAACCCCTGCACTTTGGCTAGGGAATACTGCAGATGCTGAAATAATTGTTCACCGTTATTCCCTTGTTTCATGTTAGAAAGCAAAAGTATAGCAAAGACACTATTGACCTGCAGTGTGTTTTTAGAACAGCTGTGTCCAGTGAAATACAAATGAAAGGTTATTTTCATAGCTTCCCATATTTATTGGCAAGTGACAACCAGCACATTACATTTTAATTTTAGGGAAGCTATAAGGCGCAGTTAAGAGTAGTGAACTGTAACAGTCTTCAGAGAGGCTAGTTATTTTCATATGTTGGTTCTCTTTGTCTACTCTGACTGGTGGCACAGTAATTGAGATGAGAATACTCGAGGAAAAGCACTGGAAGCATGAGGGAAGCAATAGTAGATAAATATGGAGCCTCTCTCCTGCATGATGGAGGCATAAAGCTGCTCAAAAAAGTATGTGTGGAGAAAATGGGAAAATGGGGAGATTCTTAGAAACATGGGCGGATACCAGATGAACTTATTTGCTTTCTTGCAGCAGACGCACCAAAACCTCAAATCAAAATCCCAAACCTTTTTCTTTGGTAGGAATTTTAATTAAAAGAGCCTAGAACAGAAAGGAAGAAAACTGTCTCACCTCTGAGCTTCCAGAACCGAGGTGAGACTCCCTCTGCATCACATGGAGGCACACACTTTGACCATGAATCTTCTCATCCCCTAATTAATCTTCTTGTTGCTTTTCAGTGACAAATGCCCTGACTACTGGAGCTCTTCTGCACTTTTGTTTACAATAAGACTCGCCTCTTTTCCGCCTCTCTTTTGTAAAGGTCTCAGCATCCACATAGACTGTAAGCATTTATCTTGTCTAACTTTTATCTTTGATGCAATAGAGAAATCCGTACAACAAAATGCAAGCCAAAGCAGAAGGTGCTTTGATATTAGCAGTTGTTGCTGCCAAACAGAAATTTTCTTGGGACTGTAGTATAGAATTCAGCAGGAAGCATACGTTTAGTACTGGTGAAATACTATTCAATATTATACAATTGTTATAATTTAAAGAGATTTAGTACTGTAACTCTGTGTAAGGTTTTGTTTAGTATATGTAATTAGCACATACTACTCGATGTGCCCTCAAATAAAAAAGGGCACTTGAGCCTTCCCTTTTGAAGGGTAAAGAAAGCTTATTAGAAGGAAGTAGTATTCATTACTGGAATCAAAGAGCGAGCAGAATATTTTGCTCAAAAGGAACAGCAAAAGATTAAGCCATTTGTAATGAAAACTTGCTACTAGGTTTATCAGCGTAATTTTATTGGGTTTCTGTAATGAAAAAGTAATTATCTCCATTTCACTTGTTATGATATTTTAGTTATTTTTTGAATGAAAAGTAAAAGATCCTCTGTTAACAAATGGGACATCACAATAGGAAGCTTAAATTAGTCAGGTCTCATATTTCAGTAGTGCAGGATCTTTGAAGTGATCTTTCCTGTTGCAGGAATTCAGTGTTTTATTGAACAAGCCTCGAGAGGCTTGCAAATACCTGGCTTGTAGATGTCTACTCGTACAACTTAGTAACAGCTAGGAGTCTTCATTGGTCATAAAAAGCATATAAAATAAGAAAAAAATCAGTTTATGAGATGTATTTATAAAAAGTTTTACTGATCATGTTCTTCAGTTCCAAAACAAATTATGTTGCTTCCAGTCACAACATTTCTGGCCAGTGTAAGTTTCCACTGGAAGATTTCTGGGTTTAACATACCATACCTAAAGAATGTTATCGGGATGTACTGGATAATGTTAACAGAAATCACTTGTCCCCTTTTCTACAGAACACAGCCTAAAAATTTGCAGACCACCCTGTTTTACAGATGGTTAAATAACCACTGTAAAGATGCAATTCTGGTAAAAATTAAAAGCTCACTGTAGTTTTACATCTATTTTGAAAAATGGGGGTATTTAAAGTTAAATGCTGAGACGTATCCACTTTTTAGCCACTTGCTAGGTAATAAGATTGCTCCTGAGTGTGTTTTTTCATACACTCTCCTAAGTGGCTCTTCAGAGATACAGAAAGGAAGATATGAAAATCAGCTATACACTGAAGCACCATCTTCCCTAGACTTAAGTGACTTGTATGCCGATGGGGTATATAAGCAAAGGGAAGGAATTTTTCTCATATTGGTTTGACTGGGGAACTGAGAACTCAACTTTGCGGCAGGGAGAGCAGAAAAATAGCAAGCTATGAATGGTTTCCCCTTTCTACCCTGTTTTCAATTAGGTCCTTGCTCCTCTGGAGAGTTGTGAATCACTTAATGATCCTGGATCCAGATCCGGAAACCTCAGTATATGTTTCCAAGTTCCTGACTATACTGATTGTGTTAATCAAGGTAAATTGTCTTATTCTGCTGTGAGTGGACTTACTGAAGTTTGTGTTTTAGTAAGTGAAAGCGCTTTCAGTAATACTAGATTCCTTCTTCAGTAGCTACTACTGATAGGAGCTGAACGGAAAATAGATTTCCTTCCTGCAGGAAAAAGCCACATATTTCTGACAGATCAGTTTTTTGAAAAATAAAAATGTTGGTATTTGGCTTGCTGGCTTCCCAGTGGTGGATGGGCTGTCTGCTTCTCCAGCTTTCCAGGACACTGACTCTGCCAGTCACCTGCCAGCCGGGCAGACCAAGAATCAGAGTGACTGTTCAAAGGGGTGGAGATCTTGTTGCTTGGGAAGCCATGAAGGATGAGTAACTGCTGTAGCTTCTCAGCTCCCACCGTGGGAAAACACAGGGGTGGGAATCACAGGGTTCCTGAGAAAGTACTGAAATTGTTCTTGAAAAAGGTGTGTTTGAGAAATAGGGCTAAATGTTGCCTGTAACCAAACTCCAAAAATTTTTTGCTCCCAAAAAAACTTACCGCTAAGCTTCTCTGAATGATGCAAAAACCAGTTGTAGTTAATGTAGATGTTTTGTAGAATAGTAAATATCAGAGACCTATATATTAATAACTTTTTAATTTTAGAATGGTTCTATGACAAGGGTGATACTATAAATACAAATCTTTCTTTGCCTAGACAGTCAGGTAAGCTAGATATGCTAGAGAATAATTTTATTCTCTAAAGGTAAGTGCAGACTTCTATTCTGTTAACAGGGTTTTCTCAAGGTCACCTGTATTATTCAGAGCAGAAAAGAAAATAATAGAATTTTTTAAGTGTTAGGGGAAAAACTTTATTGAATGTACATAACAGCAAAAAAAAAAAATCTTTCTCATAGGGTCTATTACAGTACATTCAGACTCTTAGAAAATCACAACTATTGACAGATTTAGAAGACAGAAGATCTGTATAGAAAAAAACTGCTCTAATTATTGGCTAGCTTGTAATTAGAGGAAAGCAAAATCAAACTATTTGTTGATAGGTAGTGACTGAATATAGAATAAGATGTGCTGAAAATATTGTTCTCATAACTTCAGAAACTATAAAATAGGATGTTTATTGATAGGATGCAGTTAGAAGCAATGCTTAAAGAAGATTTTGTCATACAGAAAATCATCTGTTTTGTCTTCATTTTACAGCATGTAAGAAGGAAAATGTATTGTCATGGTATTTGAAGTGATATAAAGAAATTGTCTAACGAAAGTAATTTGTCTGCTGCTACCTTTTATATCACATTATAGGTACAAGGTTTTGCCATTAGGCAGTTTCCTTATCAAGCAAGGATTGCTGTTTTCAATCACAGCAAACACAGTTATGATACATTCTTTAAAAAGTAGTTCTGTTAAAAAAACCTCTGCCACTAATTCTTTATCATGATTCACAGCTGAAAATACAGATATATCTTTTTATAGCAAATTTTAACAGTATGCAAACCATGGGATGCATTTTTAGCTGCTGGAGAATTGTTGTCACTTGAAGAGACCCAGATCAGATGACAGCAGGTGTCGATATGGCCCTGTGTTCAAACCCCACTGACTTGCAGGGAGAGAGGACATGATACTACAATTTAATTTTACCTTAAGTTAGTAAGAATTCTAAGAGTTAATCCTGTGTTAAAAGTACAATGTTCCCTTAAAACGGGCTTCAGGATAAAGTGATAGCAAGAGGTTTCAATAACAGTAAGGACTAGACCTTTCTTTTTGTCACCTTGGACTATTATTAGATCCTTTTGCAGTTATCAGCTGAGAAATGGAGGGATACAGTTCTTGAAGACATATTTGTTTTCATTTTTCTTCATGTTAACCATCACTACCGCAGTTCAACAAACCTTTCCAGTGCCCTCAGCCTCTGGTTGCACCTCTTATTCTCAGTCAAGACTGTGCAGGTGAATGGGGAGGAGGGCACGTGCTCCTCTTCAGCCTTCGTTGGCTTTTAGAGTTGTCCTTGCCTGCAGTGTGAAAATTGCCATTAATGAAAACTGAACAAATTGGTTTAGTGTTAAGGACTGCTTTGTTTTCAAGATCCCTGAGCAGGTAGTCAGTGGGGCTTTAGGAGGCACTTGGATGTTTGGACTGCAAGGCATAACAAAAACCTTCTTGGCGTTTATCTGTATTTTAGCCTTCCTTGTAACTCTTAAAAACAATGACCCACATATTAAGTTCATGCAGCTTTAATGAGTTCAAAGTAGTTCACAGTGGCATTTAGTTTTGCGATGAAGTTTTGTCTTAAACTTGGATTCTTCTGGAGTGGGAGGATTGTCTATCAGAAAATGGTTGGTTGGTGGTTTTCTGCCTCCTGAAGGCAGCGTGCACAGCTTGGAGTCCAGGGAAGGCAACTTGTCTGCTGCCTAGGCATAAAGCCCTTCAGCTGGTGAGATTGAGCCGTATATTCAAACAAACAGAAGGCAGCACTTCACTTAACGTGTTTGTTAGATTTCTCCCCCTTTTGCCAGCACTACTGTAGTCTTTAAACAGTGTGACAGAAGTACACTTCCACTTCAGTTAATGGATTTATCAAATACCTTATTTCATGCTTTCTGCTTTTGATTTATGAATTTTGATCCCAGAGACAAGGACCCTGTGAGTATTGATTGCGGAAAATGTCAGACTAACAGAAGTTAATTTCGCTCGTACATGTGGAAGTCTGTGATTCTCTGACAGCGCTGTCTGCGGAGAACGGGCTGTCACCCAGCCCAAGTGACACCACGCCGTCACAGCAGCCAGCCCCTCTGCCCCGTGCCCCGGGATGAAACCGCAGGCAGATGTGGGGCCGGCAGCATGTTTGGAGGACAGGGCACATGGTTTGGGGCAGGGGAGGAGGGTGCAAGCTGTCGTGGAGTCCATCCCTCCGCAGCTCCCTGCGCATGATTGTGAGGCGCCTGGAGGGATAATGGAATGTCACCCTGCCAGCACCACTGCTGATCAGCGACACTTTATTTATCGATTGGCTTTCTTTGTAAACTATAAGTCCTTTTTATTTTTTTTTTAAATGGCAGAGTCAAAGTGTCGCTTATATAGTGGGGCACTTGGGTGGTAGGTAGTAGATGGTTTGGTTTTGCTCCTCGTATCTCTTGCATTTGAGATGTGGTTAAAAATTTTGGGCTTCTTGCCATGTATTTATTCCAAGTGCATATATTATCTCAGACCTCAGAAAAAAAGAGGACAGACTGTGGATGTTGGGTGAAAATTAACAATAGATGTTATCAATACATGGTCTTGTTTCTTCACCAGAAAAGAGAGGTTCACAGCAGGCATCCACATTGCTGATGGTGAAAAGATGTTCACTGGTTTAAGCCAAAATGGGTTAAGTGCTTCTGTTAGTCCTGTAATCTGCCTTTTTCTTGGCACTTTTCACTGGACTTTTCATCTGGCACTTTTTCACTGGGAGAAATATCACAGGCAAGCAAAATGACATTGCTGTTTGCTGATTTTTGTCTTAAAATTAGATTGAGTACATATAATAATGTAGGAAAAATGTTACAATCTATGGAATGGTTATTGTCAGAGAAATAAACAGTCTAATCCAAGAAATGCAGAGTTAAAGTTGCAACTAGAAGTTGTTCAAAATTATATACATTGACAAGCCCAGACAGCTAACCACAGAGACCGTAACAGTATTACGGCTGGCACTACTGAGGCAATGGAGAATAATATGTTCTTCCCACAGAAAAAAATCTTTAATTTATTTTTTTGTGCTTGAAAGATTAATGTCACTGTAGACAATTAAAGAGATTTTGATGAACAACATTGTGTGGGGATATAGAGAGAAAAGTACCAAAAATGAGATTTTATCACTTTTTTCATTTAAATAGCAAAGCACTCAGGCTAACTAATGTGAAGGCAATATAAACAGGTACAATGCAAAAGTCATGCTGCTGGTAGTCCATAAAAGGAGTTTTGAAAGGTAATAGGTACTATTTGTGCTCATGACTGTAGAAGGAGGGGAGAAAAAAGACTTAAGGGTTTCACTCCTTCATCACCATACTTGAAAACATAGATTAAATTACATACTAACAATAATCAATTTTTAAACAAGACTTGATAAAGAAATAAGAGCACGTATTTTAATTTTTTTTTTTTTTTATATCTGGAGATTGGCACATTAAGGAAGTAGTCCATGTTTCATTTTATTTAGGTATTTTAAAAGAAATAGGGTCTAATTTTTTTTTGGCTGTTGCACAGCTGAAAGAGAATAAGATGTTACTAGGATGCCATCAACTCCCAGTCAAAAGATCTTAACCACAGGAAACACCTATACTGCTCCCTTCTCCTTTGGAAATGTTGGATTTATCCACATGTAGAGGTAGATAGACAGACCGTCATGAGAGAAGGACCGTAAGTCCAGAATGTAACTAACTCTTCCTTCCCTCCTTCCCTCCTTCCCTCCTTCCCTCCTTCCCTCCTTCCCTCCTTTCTTTCTNTTGATAATCATTGAGGTTAGTGATTTCTTTAGTTAAATATCTTTCTGAATGGGGGAAGAGGCTGAGCCCTCCTGTATCGTCATGTGTTCAGCTGTTTCAGCTGTCCTCACACCATTGACATTCTGTCCGGTCCTCTTGGTTTTGCTTGAGAATTTGATTAAACAAATTCATCAAACATATAAAATGTTTCTATCTAATGGATAAAACAAAACCAGTTTCTTAGTTTTGTGGAAATATGAATAATATTATATTAAGAATTAAAGAAGCAGAGGCTGTATTTGTTTTGTAAACTTTTTTGCTATAAAATATATGTATTTAATGAGGTGCATTAATCCTGTGTTTTTTTCTGGAAGTTCATAAGAACAGATTTCCATGTGCAATTTCAAGTGATATTTACATGTTACCCTTTAACAACAGTTTGACAAAGTAATAGAGTCTTTGTTTTATAGAAGGGAAAATGCAAACAAATGCTCCATCTACTACATAAATACACAAAATCAACTTCTTGGGAGCATGTCAAAAATTATATGAATGTATTCATATGGTTACATGGCAATCATGCATTTAAGTCTGTATCTTTACACACATGCGTGTCACTGCATGCGTCCAAATTTACGTAGTATGTCTAAACCAGGCAATGAAGAATTAAAGAGAACAAAAAATGTGCAAAAATTATTTTTTTGTCACATCGAGCCATGATACATGCTGTATTTAGAACTTCTATTTAAAGAAAGTGTAAGATTGGGATATTTCTTATATTCCATATTCTGTAAAAGCCGTAGCTAGATGGCTCCAAAGAACAAAAAATTTTTTCAACTAATATAAATCAATTTTAAAAATCATTTTATTGGTACACTTCTGAAAATGTTTTTCTCGGCTTAAGACGATATGACTTAATAAAAACAAGAACTGTAAAGTGAGTGTTCCATTCAAAAATGCCTCTTGTCCTATAAAATTTCTATTTTATCTGCAAAAACGCACAAAGAGAAAACCTAAAGCTATTTTTGAAATGAAAGTTAATGTTATGAAGGTTATGAAACCATGGAAGCATGGTTTCAACCATTGCATTGGTTTTTTGTAGACACAATTTTTTCTCAGAAAAAAATGTATTGGTTCCTCAGTTATAAATTGCTCTTTTAAAACGGTGTTCATGGGAATCCCCTTGGTTTATGCACTGAATGCAGAGAAGGCCTAATGAAGGGGAGATTGTCAGAGGTGCCTGAACCTCTGGTGAATATTGTTATAGATTTTATGCTTTGAAAACCTGTCATTATTTGTCCTGCGGTCTGTCTGGAACAGAGACATATTGTAATGTTAACACCACCAAACAGCACTACAGCAAAACCCAGCCTTTTCTCCCTTCCCTTAGGACTTCTTCACAGGAACCTGAACAACGACCTACTGAGACAATGTTTTCTTTTTTCCTTCAACTATGAAACTTTCCATCGTTCTAGCAGTTTGAGAATACTGCGCTAGTTGGGCACTATTTCATCTCGGTTCCAGTTTAAGAACAGTTTTAACTTTGCATCTCTTGCAGACAGTAAAGAAAGTGAGTTTGTACTACTGAAGGGAAGAGAGTAGCTACTGTCTGTTAAGAAATGATATACATGATGTCTGTATTTGGGAGGATGCAACATAATCTATTGAGTCTATAATAGATCATTTATATACATAGAAAATTATTTCATGTTTTTAGACATGTTTTAAATGTGTTGTGATTTTGTGTTTCAAGAAGGCTTGCATTAGTAGATACATACTGCTGTGGAAGACTGGTATAATCAAAACTACTAATACTTTTTAAAGAGTTCTCTAAATAGTAACAGATGTGGAATGTGTGATAGTGGGGTTTTATTTAAAAGTTTTGCTGGCACTAATGAAGAGTGACCAGTGAAATCCACTCTACTTGTGTGTCGTGGGATCATCTTAAATGCATCCAAAAGAAACATGTGCAACACCGGTCTTGTTCATCATTATGTTCTGTGGAAAAAATGTCTATCATTTTTTAATATTTTTTTTTTCTGTAAAATGACACACAGAAATGACATTAAGAATGTTGTTTACAAGGTATGTTTTTTCTGCAGTCCTTTCTCTGAAAGAAGAGATTCTCTACAAATCTAATGTATAAGCATTTAAGAGGCTTAAAATACATATCTAATACAATCCAGTAGGTCTAAAATGAATATCCAATGTCATGAGTTTAAATCTAGTAATTTTGGATTTACTGCAATAGCCTGCTTTATTTACTTCAGTAGCAATAGTACAATCCTACCATGTTGCTGCTGTAATTGTAATTACGTGGAGAAGTTTGAATGATTTTGCAGTACTGACTTCCAAATAATTTTCTGTTTTACTTTCTTTAATAATCAAAAATGATGAGAGATTCAGAAAGATGCTTGCACAAAAAGCTATTTGCCTCAGAGATATTTTCCTTCACCTCCTAAATGCATTTTTTTTAGAGAAGTTCCCAGAAAAAGCTAAATTTTAGATGCAGCTTAATGCCTGATTACATCACTGTTAAAAAATGAGTTAAAGAAAAGCCCTTGCTTCAGAATGCAGTTTCTTCCAAATGGAGAGGGGAGAACATTTTATCCTCTTTGGAACACAGCGTGTGAATCTGGATTTGAAAGAATCTGAGTTTAAAATAATAATAATTTTTTTTTTAAAAAATTCCCTTAGACAGTTTTTTAAAGTGGTTTTGTGGTTTGATTTTATTTCTTCTGACTCCAGGGGAACTGAATGAATTGCAGGTCTAAAGCACTGATCCTGTGCCCAGTCACAGTCAGGTGGGATACTGTGTTAATGTAACTCCTAATGTATGCATGTAGAATTTAAGTAGCATTATCTTATACTTGTTTACTTATTTGATTTTAAGCCTAAAAATTTGACTTAACAGGTAGAAATTGTGGAAAAGCAAATTTTCTATCATTAGAAAGATTTAAAAGTAGTATCTTTGAGTGTGTTTAGTATTTATTTCATAAGACAAGTACAATAGAATTATTCAGTAGAATGGCTCTCAGGTTTCATATGATTTTTTGTATGAAGATTTGGTTTGAACACTTGTAAATATTGTGACCATGTTAGACTCATGGTGGTAAAACCAGGTCCATGTGGAGAATACAACTCTTTCTAAACTTACTTAAAGTTTCAGATCTTTTTTTTATTAAAACCCATTGGAATTCTTTTGTCTGTGATTTACCTCACTTATAAATGTGCTGGTGGATACAGTGCAAGCTGAAGACATGCATATCTTTGGTCTACTCTCTCCAGCGCTGGGGTTGTTTTTCCCGGTTTGATCAGCGGGCCCTGGCAACAGGGAGCAGATAATGCCCCAGTCCCGAGCACAATGCGGCGTTGTTTGCCCGGCTCCTGTCTCCTTCTCCCCTTTTCCTAGACGCTGGCGTGGTGGGTATGGTTAACAAGCCCCACCAGCTGGCATATCTGTGCAGACATAATTGCACATGAATGGTGCGGGGAGAGGGGAGCGAGGGAAGAAATAAAACAGATAACAAGCAAAGGGGAAAAAGTAGCACTGTAAACAAGCAGCATATATTTTTCCCCTCCACAGAGCAAGCTTTTGTGACTGGAGGCAGTATCTGTGTGCAGCCTGACTTCTAATCCATATCGCAAACAGTTTCCAGATGCCTGAGTCCCCACCACTATTCTGGCATCCCTACCCTTCACAGATGCCTCTCTATGAGGGGGGTCTATAAGTAAAATTGGGTGTATTTTACTAATCATTCATTTCCAATCTTCCTGAAGGGGAACTTTTATTAATAAACTCTTTTCATCTGTCTCTTTGATTAGGAAGAAGATAATCGCTTAGTCATGTGAAAGGGGGGAAAAAAAAAAGATTGCTGGGGGGTCGCCTTTTTTAACATGTGCTTGAGTGGAAGGAAACAAATAAAAACCTCAGAACAATGCGGGTACTAAATGGTTCCAGTTGAGCTTGAGCGGTGGAGGGGAGTTTGAATAGAAACCGCAGCGGCTGGGCTGGCCTCCCAAGGCAAGCAGAACTAATTCCCCTGATCCCGGCTACCCCGCCGGCAGCAGGCACGTCAGCTGGACCTGGCCAGCATGGCCGGCAGGTGCTCCAACGGGGGGAGATGGGCACGGATGGGGCCCGTCACCCATCCCTCTGGGAAGGGGTGGCTCAGTGCAGGATGCACGGCTTTCACTACAGGTTGTGAAGTCGGTGAGAAGCAATTCAAGTGTTTTTTTTTTCTCCGCCCTGCTTCATTCTCAATATAACTTCCCTTTTTGCTTTCCTCAGATTACTACACTCCAGCTTATTACTGAGTTAGATCATGTGCATTTTTGTCTAAAGGTAATGCATAAAGTCTGCTGACCACCATCACTTAATTACAAAGCGTAGGCTGAAAAGAGATTTTCACACTAAGGCGCGTTTGTCTTCCGAACTACGTTACACTGCCGCTTAAGCCATGTCCTGGGTTTGGTCTGCATTCAGAAGCTGATTTTTAAGAATGCAAAACTGTAATTTTAATATATCAGTGAATTCACATCATCAGCTGGCATCAACGGACATCGTTCCACTGACTCACCTGTAGCCAAAGACTGATGCTGATGAAGGATATTATTCACATAGGTTATAGTCACAAAATTGTATCCAGCTGATTCAGTCAGAACTGTTCTGACTCACCTGTCAGGTTTGACTAACATTTCTTTCTGCTTTCCATTCCTATTTCTCAGTAAACTGGCTGAAACTTGATTTGCATGATTGAGAAGATGCAGATTTTTTATTTATTTTTTTTTATTTCCATTACATTTTTAGATTTAAAGAAGTGTAATGTTTGAAATACTAAGAACCCCAGCACAACCAGATACTTAAAACTCCACAATTTTATGGAACTTTTTGGGCTCTGACACCACAGCAGTATAATGTAGATTTTCATAATGATTTCTATACTCCAAAAGGTAAAGGTTACTGCAAAATTGTGACTTTATTATGTGTTGTTCTGTAACACCACATTTGGCTTTTCCATTCTCCATCATCACAGTAGTTAATAATTGCACCTTTACTTCTAGGAACTACCCAGAAAGAATGGAAACTGCACTACTGAAATTAGTGCTACTTTGAGAAAGGTATTAATCGATTGATTAACTTATACATATCTAATCAGAAACTTGAAAAGTTTCATTGTTCTGGAAGTTTTATGTGTTGATTTTACAAGGAAATTATAAATATTTATGAAATGTCGTATTTTTTCCGCATTTCAGAAGTGTCTGGGGACAAGTTTTTCTATAAGAAAAAAGGGAGAAACCTGCTCATTCATTGGAGATGGTGCTTCAGACACTTGCATAAAATGTAGATTCAAGTTTCTTGTCTGACTTCTGCAAAGCCTGACTTGAAGCCAGGTCTTCCAGGTGAAACCCAAGGGCTCTTTCCGCTGGTCTGTTGATTGTTCTGCGTTGATGAAGGTGTATTTTCATCAGAATTTCCATTCTGAAGCTGCAAATCTTTTTCAAATGAAGAGTTGTCAAAATGGATATGTTACTGAAAAGATCTGAGGGTGATGGATCAATTTAATCAGAAAATTCCTGGCCTAATCTAATACTGTGTGTATGAAATATCAGCAAAAATGATATATTTTCCCATCAATGAAAGGGCAGTTTCATGTAAAAATTGTGCTGGAATTAAAACAAATAATCATGGGTTCTGATTTTTTTCTTAAGTGTGAGTGTAATAATGCTTGGGTGTTTTCTCAAAGTTTTTACTTCAGAAATCAGTAAATAGGAAAGAACTTTAACTTACAACTTCTATGAAAAGTGAATGTCTATCACTCATAGCCACAGAGGAAAACTGGAGAAGTAGGATGTAAACCTGAAGAGTCACACAAGTAAAAGGGAACCTGAAATCTTCTGTATTTTTGTTATTTTTATTTTATATCTTTATATTTTTCTTCTGCAGTTCTTCAATTTTCACCTTGATTTTGCCCTAGAAGGCAGTAGGGGAATGAATCACAGGTTTTCAATATTTTGTATTATTGAAGTATTGAGATAATGATGAAGTTATTTTGTAGATGCAGAAGACAGCAAATCTAATCTCCAGATTACGTGCTTGCCTGAATTGCCATGCTGTGAGGAGAGTCAACACATGGAGGTGCAGCCTGAGCTGCACGTGGCTTCTCTTTCCCTAGCCCCTTGTCTAGCCCTTGTGTGAGGATCCTGGCTGCTAGCAGGTAGGGTTGGAGACAGAGTAAACTGTCTCCAAAAGATGCCCAAGAGTCTGCAGTGAGCTGTGTAACTGGAGAGTTGGGCGGAGAGAAACCTTATGAAATTCAATAAGGGCAAGTGTAGGGTGCTGCACCTGGGGAGGAATAACCCCCTGCACCAGTACAGGTTGGGGGCCGACCTGCTGGAGAGCAGCTCGGTGGAAAGAGACCTGGAAGTCCTGGTGGACAACAGGATGACCATGAGCCAGCAATGTGCCCTTGTGGCCAAGAAGGCCAATGGCATCCTGGGGTGCATCAAGAAGAGTGTGGCCAGCAGGTCGAGGGAGGTCATCCTCCCCCTCTACTCTGCCTTGGTGAGGCCACACCTGGAGTACTGTGTGCAGTTCTGGGCCCCCCAGCTCAAGAAGGACAGGGAATTGCTGGAGAGGGTGCAGCATAGGGCTACCAAGATGATTAGGGGGCTGGAACACCTCTCTTATGAGGAAAGACTGAGGGAATTGGGTCTGTTTAGTCTGGAAAAGAGACGGCTGAGGGGTGACCTAATTAATGGGTACAAATACTTAAAGGGTGGGTGTCAGGAGGATGGGGCCAGGCTCTTTTCAATGGTGCCCGGCAATAGGACAAGAGGTAATGGGTACAAACTTGAGCATAGGAAGTTCCATCTCAACATGAGGAGAAACTTCTTTCCTGTGAGGGTGGCAGAGCACTGGAAGAGGCTGCCCAGAGAGGTGGTTGAGTTTCCACCTCTGGAGACATTCAAAACCCGCCTGGATGCGTTCCTGTGCAACCTGCTCTAAGGTGGCCCTGCTCTGGCAGGGGGGTTGGACTAGATGATCTCCAGAGGTCCCTTCCAACCCTATGATTCTATGATTCTATGATCCAACTACTGCTGCTTTTGGACCATCCATTACAGACCTTTCTTTGTGACAGCTATGGTTTGTTTTTCAGGGACTACTTGGGAGAAATCAGCTGATCACAATGTATGAGCCAAAAAGGGGACATTCTGGGAGCAGGGCGAGGTGTGAAATGTGTGTCTTAACTCAGTACTAGGCAAAATCTTGCATTCAAGACCCTGATGGTCATAACAGGATTTAGCCTTATGCTTTCTTTCTAATTCAGTTCAGGTTATTGTTTCAGTCTATTGTGTATTATATATCTCTTTGTGAATGCTATTTTTCAGTTGTTCCTGTATTCCTATATTCTCCATCTTGGATCTTTATCTACGTGTAGTGAGAGTAGAGGAGTGGAGTGCAGAAGACAAAATAAGGCTTTAGTGCAATAGTTATTCCATCGGCAAAATCATATTCTGTCTGCTGTTCAGTCTTGTTTCTTCAGCATCTTCAGCATCTTCAGCATCATCATTCTTCACCAACGAAAGATCCAGCTCCTGCTTGAAGAGGGGTCAAAAGCCTGGTGGCCTGTTCAAAGGAGACTGATGTGTTGGTTTGGTAACTTGCAACTTTTGGTAACTTGCAACTTTTGGTAACTAGACGTTTTCAAGTTCCAGTGAATTGAGGCTCAGGTATGTGTAATATGGGCGCACATACTTCAGTTAGCAATGAGTTTGATTCATTCTATGGCATGCAGGATAATATAGGATCAAGCTACAGGGTGTAGAGGTCTGCTAATTGCCTAACTTTACACTGTGCTTTAGTTAGCGGTTAATTTTCAGAGGGGACAGGGCATGGTGTATGGAGAAGATTCTGTTTCTGTGGCACTTCTGCATTGCCTCTGGATATTGGTGTACTGTCTAGCTTGTAAAACACTTGTGCATAAGAGAGGTTTGGTCTGTAATTTCGCCAGATTGCGACAAATTCTCTTTAGCTGCAGAAAATTTCCCTGGAAAGAGCATGCCTGGAGACCAAAACATAAAGCATGTGCGAAGTATGATGTATATTGTGTCAAAAGAAGAGAAAAATCTAAAAATTTCATGGCTGATAAAGCTTTAGTCTAATGATGAGAAAGATATTATCCCCAAAATACAGGTGCCACTTCCCTGTCAGTACGCAAGTAGTCATTTTCATTGTCTTGAATTTAACAGCATGTGTATTCCCATGTGTGGGAAAAGGGTCCTGGTTAATTTTTATATGCAATAAAGGACCTTTGGGCATATTTTACCTTAATGCTTTTTCCTTTGTTTGAGAAAAAGAGCTCTCAATCAGAAAAGCAAGAGATTAACTTAGACTGCAGCATGGATGCTGACCTGTTCAGTTAAGTGCACTGCTGATAATAGGTATACCAGATCATGAATAAGAATAGATTGTTCCTTTGATTCCAAAGTTTCCTCCTTTTGGGTCTTCCTCTGGAAAAACGAGACCCTTTAAAGAGCAGTTTGAGATTTCATGCTCATATAAAGTTTTTAAAGTACACTGAATATTAAAAAAAAAAGTTTGGCCTGTTAGACTACATAATTACTCATTAGCATCTGATTTCTGGCTGTGCAAAAGCTGCTGCCTTTGTTAAAACAGTTGGTTTTGGAGCTGTACTGAGTAACATATGTGCCGGTTATGTATACATTTAATACATAAAAAAAAAAAAGAGTGGAGTTGCTATATACATAGAGAAGGTTAGAATACAGTGGCTGATACATTGAATCACCAGTTTTCCTTCATACTTGCAGTTTACTTTAACACATAAATGAGTGAGGGCCCTCCCAGTTTTTATTAACCTGTTCAATTACCAATGTCAGATTTTGTCAAATAACGATGCTGAGTTTTCTCATGAAGGTGTTTGCAGAAAGAATTGAATAAAGCTACATGCTCATTCTCACAGCCCCACCGACATTCGGTTAAAATAAATGTTTCTGAATTTGCTGTGAGCCTGTGTCAGATCTGCTGGAGATTCAGTTAACACTCTTTTATTCGTGTTCGGCCAGTGTGGCGAGGATTTCTTCAACCCCATGTCTCTTTTCCACCAAGCATAGTTGTGATGTTTGAATGACTCCCAATCTCTCCTTGGTTAAACCTACTCCTGTCAGTTCATGAAGTTTGATTATTATATTTACAACTCACCCCCTGCTAAACTCAGCAAAACTAAACTACGTAGCAAACCACACCACGACTGTGAAACACAGGTTTTTGTATTGTTTGGTGGGGTTTTTTTTAAGACAAGCCTGCAGCTACACGCCTTCTTCCACTTTATTTAAAGGCCAGCCTTACCACATGCTTGCTGTTATCACAGCATGCTGCTCCTGCAAGTCAGTGCTGAATTTTTATTTTATTTTAAGGTCTGCACTATGCAGACATTAACCAACTCTCACGACACACTCATGAAGTCAGTGTTTAACTGAAATTATCTTCCGTAACTACATGAGGTTCTTAAACCTGAAGATTAAGTAATCTTTGCAAGGCCAGCTGTGATTCTCCAGTACAGTCGGACTGTAGCTTAGGACCTGTTGACACCCAAGTCTCTACTTAAGCCATCAGACCATGCTGCCTTCTGACTAAAGAAAATGTTTCCCAATTAGATGTAAATTATACGGTTTTATATATTATGTTTAATTAAAGAATGAGCAAATAGTTGTGACAACTGGCAAGATGGTTATTTTGTACCATCTCAGGCTCAGCTACAGCTACAAAAGGGGCATGCAATCAGCAGTTGTCTTTAAAAAGAGCAGTTAGGATAAAATGATTAGTTTAATCAATTTAGACCTATTTTCTTAAACAAATGGAACTCCTAGAACATCTCGCTCTGTTCAGACTGGAAGAAGACTTTGTATGACTGAAAAAGAGAATTCTAAAAAGTGCTATCCCTTTCTCTTGCAAGGAGGAAATTACTTTATTTCAAGTCATTAACATTTTTTTTTACATTTCCCAAGAAATTGTGGTTACTTGTGCTCAGGGACACTAATTTTCTAATACAAGTGGTATCTCATAAAAAGGAAGAATTATTTTAGACCTTTAAAACAGGTCTAGCTAGAAAGTATTCAAGACTTATTTCCCTTCCTGAGTTACTCGTAGTTCATTAGGAACTTAAAGAACTATTTAGAACATATGATGGGTTAGGAGATAGACTGGGAGGTCAGTTTAGCAGAAGACACACAAAACTACTTACCCTCTTGATAAGAATAGTTTTATTCTGCATGCTTGTCATACAGCAATTTTTCACAGTGCATAAACAGTTGAACAGCATGCGAGTGACTCAGGGACTTGAAACGTGTTTCTGGAATTTGTTGAATTGCACACTATAATCACTTAATCTCCTCCAGGTCAGTTAGGATTTTCTAGTGCATAAATACACATGCAGCAAACTCATTCCAAGACGTGCTTAAAGCAAAAGTATAAGTGTGACAGGTCTTATTCATTTCCTGTAAAATCTATCCTTTATTTTTAAAATGCTATTTGTGTGTAGTTTTTTTAAGGAAAGATGTAATGCCAGACTGCAAAGTTTTTCCATAAAGCCTGGTGAAGTTGGTAAGAACCTTTGCACTGAAGCACACAACATTTAGATTGGGACAAGTGAACTTTAAATGTCTATATACGTATTTAAGTGAAGTTAGTTTCTCTAATTACATGTGAGATATTAGTTTATTGTACTTTCAAACTTGCGAGTTTTAATACATTTTGACTCAGATTCTTATGCATGCAAAATACCTCAGCTGTTCCTCTAATAAAATAAGTTGCTTGATACATTAGCAATCTATTAATTTCAAGTTCTTTGAAATCTGTATAGACCACTGTAGCAGTACCCTTAATCAGCAATATGCATACTCTTATCAGCATGCTTTACATTACAGTGATAGACATTGATTAAAATGTTCTTAATGGATTATCGGATATTATCTATCTCCTGTGCAATTTGTAAAGAATTAAGTTAATAATTTTCTGTTCTGGGATCACAGAAAATTTGATTTTCTCTAATAAGGTATGATTTATAACCAGAGTGGACAAACGATTAGTTTTCTGTAGCGTCTGAGGATTAAATTTCTGAATGCAATTTGGACATATAGATTTAGAGGAATACAGATAAGAAAGAAATCAGATGTTCATAGAAATCGTGGCATTCAAAATCAATAGAAAGTTAATAATTTTAAGTACTTCTTATGCTAAAAAAATAAAAGATTTAGAGATAACATTACCCGGCACAGTGGTAATGTATTGCCCAAGACAGTGGAATGCAGCCTTGGCAATCTGCAGCTTAAATGTTTCAAAACTCTGTTGAATGTCCAAACAGACTACATAATGTACTAAAGTGTAAGGGTCAAATATGTTCATTTAATATAAAAAATAATTTAAATTTCATTCACTGTCTTACTGTTAATTAAAAAGTTATTTCATACATTCTTTCTTTTCAGCCTCAGACTTAGTCCTGAACTGTCATCTAAATTCACAGTTTGCTCTGTGCTTTGGTGACGAGTGATCATGTTGCACATATTGGTCTAGTCTGGTTAGCAACAAGATAAAGAAGACCCTAGACCTTGATATAAACTGTACTGAATATTGATAGGTCAGACCTGCGTTTTTTCCTCTCCTTTATGCAGTTTTGCTTATATTTTACTATGGAATGAAAGGCTTTTTGTACTTGAGACACCTACTGTCTATATGTTAGTCTAGAAATTAAGACATATAAATATACATATACACATGTATATATATGTATATATATGATCTCATTTAGTTAATAAGCCCTATGCATTTTATACTGAGCCTTATATGGTCCATTGTAAAGTATATGCCTATTTATAATTTTTTAATGTAATAAAGTATCTATTATTAAAGTGCCAGAATCAGTCAAAACACTGATTGGTTTCAGTTACAGCAGACAAATCATCTCCCACTTGGCTCAAGGTAATTGCTCAAAGAAAGTGACAATCGTGCTTCTAGAGAATGAGCCGGACATGCCAGAGGTTGAGTTGGGGCAGTTATTTTGAATGAATATTTTGAATGTAGTGGCGCAATATATGGAAATTGTTACATCTGGCAGAAATGATGAATTAATGAATCTGTTCAAGTGATTCTTTAATGGTCAGTATACTTTACAATTTTCACATGGTTATGGGAAAAATCAGATCTATATATTCATCCTTACTTTGTTAGTTCATGTTTGCATTACAGCTTAACACTGAAAAAAAGAAAAATTTGTCTTTGGAAATTGTGATTACTCCAAACAATTGATTCAGCTCTAAACCTCTGAAACAGTATACAAAACGACAGCTGCATTTGGGTAAATACATCAAATATACAGAAATGTATAAAACTTAATCACGTCATTTATAGTGAGGCTGTTAAGCTGCAAATTGCATTGGAGAACATGTTAAATACAAGGGAGTCACCTTAACAGTCTGCCCATACTGCTCCTTTACATTAGTCTGAAACTAATTCTGCATCAGCGTGAAATGGATTGGTTTTGGTTCATAACCAGCTCTTGAATATTATTTAGTTCTTACCAGGGCTACATAGAGAGTTGTGGAGGTGTCAGTCGTAAATCATGTTTGCTAATGGACTTTCTAGGAAAACAGATATTCTAGTTATACGGCCAAAAGAAAGAACCGTAGTTTAATTGGCTTGGTAAGTGAAACACGTATTGTGTCTCTAACAAATACTATTGAAATTTAGCAAGCAAAAAAAATTACAGATTTATATGAAGGCCCTCGAATTATAGCTTTTTTCTTTAAGGCACAAAAGGGCTCTTTAACACTTATGCAGGGGCCTCTGAGGCTCTCAAGTCCTTCACCGAAGTTTTCATTCACCTATGAAGTAGAAAGCACAGCTAGCTTCCCTTTTTTAGATATTCCTATCTGAGACTACACAGTCTCATTATCATTGAAATGCTAGAAAAGGAAATGTTTTGTGACCCCCAGAACAGTAATAGGGATGATAAAACCCTGAGAATCTCTCTCCCTAATTATTTTTTTGTCTATTTTGGATCTGAACTTAAAGCATCTGGAAGAACAAGCACTTTTGAGACCAATATTAAGAGTTAGGTTTTCCCATGCTCTCATTCTTGGTTGATTAGCAGATTAGTGTGCATGAGCAGGGAAAATATCCAGGCCTTGGAGATTTTTCTTATGGATAAATTATTTAAATGAGAACACTTTCTCTCTAGGGAATAGGCTACAGAACAAAACAAAACAAACAAACAGAAAAAACCCAACCCTGGGGAATTACCTCAATTCTTGGGAGATAATTCTTTACCAAGCATGTTTGCAAAATAAGGTGAAACATTTTCAAAGAATTTGAACTGAATGTGTTTCAAGATCCCACTCCTTACCTTGAATAAGGCCATGGCTCAGCTATTTAAAAAACAGGCTCTGCACATTAAGTTATCATCCAGGAGCATCCATCTGAGATCTAAAAAGACCAAAAAAAAGCCAAGAGTGAAGTATATATATACCATCTTTATTTCACAGGAAAGCAATCAATACGCAGGGATTAAAATCCTCAACCAAGACCTCACAAGCTGACACTGACAGATCTCAGCTCCCAAATCCTGTAAATTTTATTCAGGTATTGGAGGAGGTGGATTTTCCCCTTGTGGAGTCCCAGCTGTTTCTGTAGGGCTAGATGCTTGAAGAACACTTCAGCAGTTTACCTACTGGAAGCCTACATGCTTGAAGAGCCCAAGACCCCAGCAGTTCACATGCTTGAAGAAGACCCCAACAGTTTAAGTACAGTTTCAGATCTTCTTGTGTTGTGACATGTTCACAACTGAAAAAGTGTGGATTTAAATGACATTTGACTACATTGTTTTGTAGCTTTAATTCATGAATTGCAGATTCATGAATCAATTTAAGTCTTGTTGGGTGTCGGTAAGGATTTTTGCAATGGAGGGATCATCCATGATTACTTATAAACAGAACTCAAAGCAAGTTGAAGTTTAGATAGCTTTATTATGTGATTCAAAGACAGCTAAAAGTATTCCCCTGAAAATTGACCTAAAGTAAATTTTCTCTTACGAATTACAGATATCGGTAGTTCAAGTCTCTGCTGGCTACACTTGGTAGATGATATTGCCTGTACATCCCATTGCCTCCCTGTTTCGGCCCTAAACCTGACAGAGCTAATGGGTGAAGTCCAGACACTAGTAATGTCATTTTGTCATTAATTTCGCAGAGCTAATATCTAAGTCAAAATCTGGTTTGTGAATCACTGAATGAAGGCAGAACAGTGCCTCTCTGAGCAGTCGTTCATGTTTCCCCTGCCTACGGCTGACCTAGTCAATTTGGCTGCAATTTGGAATATCACCAAACTTCGGCACGGGAGCATTGTTGAAAGGCAGTCTGACTGTTGGGTCCACAGAAAACCACACTTCACGGAACATTAAAGATGCATTACAGATTATAGTCGCTTTGTGTGGTTATTTTGATACCAATCATAGAGCTTCGACCATTTTCAGCGTTGTCAGTGAAACTCTGAAATAGCACAACTATGTCTGGCAGCAGACAGTGGGGAACAAAACAAAACAAAACAAAAAAATCCCAACAAAAGCTGCAAACAAAACCAGTGCACATTATGCAGAAATTGCCTTGGCATGCAGGTCATTGGTGATTTCATTTGTAAGTAATGTTTTGATTGTCACAGATTATATGTTGCTCTCATCCCCCTGACATTTGTTGTACAGCAGGATTGATTTTTGTGCTCCAGTATGAAAAGGTCACTTTGATCAATGCAGTGTAATTGGCACTAAATTAGGATCATATCAGGTTATTTTGCTATTTAATGATGAAATATTAAAGAATAGCATGGGAAGATTGCAGGCACTAAAGTGCACTTTAAACCTGCTGTAATGATGTTTTATTTTGTGGGAAAAATGGAGAGAAAAACAACTAAAGTGCAGAAAATGACTGTGATGTATTGGAAGAGTGGCCTGGAATTATATATTTTCACTTGAAATAGACTGAAAGCCCCAGACACAAAACACCAAACCCAGCAGTCAGTCCTGAATACGTTATACACAGAGAGACCTTCTTTAGAAGTTTTAATGATGATTATGCTCATTATGTACTAGTTACACGCGTTAAGTCTTTACAATCTGCATATAATGACTGGCCAAAAGTACATTGCTGAAGTTATGCACTTAGGCCATGATTCAGGGCAACACTTGAGACTTGTTTGGGTACCACTAAACTCAAAAGCAAATAATTAGGCACATACTTAATCTACACCTGTGTAGGGATAGATGTAAGCACATAAAATACTTCCCAAACTAGTGTGGTACAAATGTGTCAGGATTATTCAGAAGGACTGAAGTAAAGCCTTCCTTGTTTTTTAGAAAAGATGCTTTTGTAAGTTTTTCACTTGTGCTACGGTTTATAAGTCCAAAAGTTGTTTGCTTCATTCCCCTCCCCTTCTTAAGAAAACTCAGTATTGCATTATCTGTATTTGTAGAAGAGTATCTGTAGTGTAAAGCCAAGGTTAACATCTTAACCTTTTAAGTTTGTACTCCAGCTAGATAATGTACTTAAGGAGAGCAAAGCTCCAATGAGATTTCCTGCAACATTGGCTGCCTTTAAAGAGTAATCTTTTGATTAAGATTTTCTAAGGAGTGGATGCAGAACACACCAATGTTCTCCAGCTTAACAGTGAAACTCTCCTGAGGTGGGTGATGAGAATTAGGTATCAACTCTCATGTTTGGGCACCAGGCTTGATAGAACTTAAATGGGAATCTGAATGCTCAGATCCTATTAAAAAAAAAAAAAAACACAAAAAAACAAACAAACAAAATACCCCTACACAAAAACCCAACAAAACCCCCAACCAAACAGAAAAACCCCAGTGAGTTTCAGGCAAAGTTGTTCAGTCATTTCTCACTGAATTCAATAGGATTTTTTTCAAGTAAATTCAGTGGCCAGTGGCTTACTTTGAGCATCCATTAGTCATCCACCTTAAAAAAAATATTGGATAACATCTTTAAGAACATTGGCTGCATGTGAATCTGTTTGTTGGTATATTTTTTAAAAATCAAAGCGTTTGCTTATGAGTCCTACAAGCTCAGATGCTTCCTATTTAATGAGGATATATTTAGAACTTGAGTTTTGTCAATATTTTTTCAGACTTTGCATCTAAAGTAATGATAAGCATCATAAGCAGTGTTAATAGTGTAAGTTATTTTCTCCACTGTAAATACATATACTCTCCAATTATTCTGAAATGTTGCTGAACAAGAGCAAGCAGCATAAGATTATACTTTTAAATGCAGCTAATGTTGCAAGAAATTTGTTTGAAGCTTTGCTGCCATTAAGTGTGTTATCTAGATGCGGCATGAACTTTAAAATGGCTAAGATATTAACCTTGTAAGTACCATAGAAATATTATTCTAAACCTATTAATAATATTAAACAGTAACACTGAAATTATATAAATGCTGCAAAGTATCCCTGAATGGCTTATTTAAATTTATTTAGCAGGCAGTGTTTGGCATAATCAATCCTTAAAACTTCACTCTCTTTTTCTTTACATTGCTCTTATTATGTTTTGGAGCTACTGGCCACATTTTTGGCTTAGTTTGAAATACGTCTTTTGAAGTCTATTAAAAGAAGAAAAACAGCACTTATTGGACTGAAGAGACTTTATGTATGTTTGAGTGATCCACTCGGGAGAAACATTATTTATCCATGGAAGGATAGACTATGTCGAGACCCAGAGAAAATGATTGAGAAACAATCATTGAGCTGAGTGTGGGAGAGATGTGCAGGAAGGTGTAGGCAGAAGGAACACGTTCCAGAATATGCTGAAGTGGCACATCCCACATCAAAGCCACGATATGCACTGATACTATAGCACAGTGTGTTTAGTCTTCCACTGCCCATGAAGAATTTACCAGCAAATAAGGAAGCTTGAATAGAAAGGAAAGAAACTGAACATCAAGAGTTGTATCTTGTCCTATTTTCAGTATTTTTTCCTTACTTCAGTGTTTTTCATACACACATACAAAGGAAATCATTTAAAAAAAAAAGCACAACATACATCTTTACATTAAAAAGGGACATTATTCAGGAATCTCTGTTATAATATCCCAACAGTGGAAAGAAAAAAACAATGATTTTGGATAGAAAGCTGTGTGTAAAGATATGGTATTTTAAGCAGTTTCTCAAAGTTCTTGTCAGTCCTTTAAAAGATGTTTTGTTTCAATAAATATTTACGCTCTAGTATTTTTTAAAGCCGTATCAATATAAAACAGTGATGATTTTCCTAATTAAAAAAATGTTTCATAACAAGGAATGTTTCATAACTCTAAACAATTTTCTAAAAGAAGCTACTGTAATATAAAGATTGTAGTTCATAGGACTTCCATCTGATTGAGGATAAAGAAGATGGTATCAGTGCAGTGATGCCAGGAACTCAGAGGCGACTAAAATCCAGAATTCAGGAAGAATGTGGCTTCAAGAGACAGGTTTGTTTCTTGAACAATCTCTGATGATTGAACTCTTTTCCCAAGGAAGACCTGATTCTTTGACTGCTTCTGTCTCAGAGGCGAAAAGTGACTATTTCTGATATTGCTTGCAATCTAAGCTCTGCGTTATTTGATCTCTTCGTCAAGAAATGTACATGAATGCCATGAAATTACTTTAGTAGTGGAATCAGAAGACCATTGGTTTGTGGTAAGCATGCATGATACTGCACTTTAAGTACATACTTAAATTTAATAGAAGCCAATACTCTAGAAATAACTAAAATCAGGGATGCATATTTTTATAATATAATTGAATTAATACTGTAAAACATGTAAATGAAGTCCAGTTGTTCAAGGATAGTTAGTCAATCTGAAACAAGTTAACATGAACATCATGTTCTATTTCTTAAATTCTTAGATAAATAAAATTGATTTTATTTATGAATAAATAATTTTTTGAAAAAATTCTTTAAATACTACTGTGTCTAAAACTTGTAATTGAAAATTTTGAAGTAGAAAGATAAAGCTCCACCGTAAGAGGGAGTTTACAATGAAGGAATAAAAAGGGGTATGTACAAAGAGAAAAATATAAACTTAATAAGCAGTTTGGTAGCTATATGACTTTTATCCATATAAAGTTGAACCATCTACCCGATCCTCTCAATTAATATTGAAAATAAATTGCTTTCCTAACCTAGGTCTTACATGCTTCTCTTCAGTTGTATATGAACCGTCTTTGGATGACTTTATACACTACTATTCAAAGTTGATGGTGTTAGCAATGACTCCATTTATTTTAGCTCATATTATGGAGTTTGCATCTATCTGCACTTTGTAAATCAACGTATACCTCTATTTCTGTTGCACAGTTGTAGACAGTTTGTGACTTCTCAGGGATCACTTGCCTTTTAACCAGTAATCAGATGCCTGGGAATATGAAAGTCCCTGTACAAAATAGAAAAAAAAGGAATATTTTTCCTTTATTACTCATCTGGGTGCTGAGGACTGTCCTGGTTTACTGCAGCTCCTCTTTTATTCTGTCCCAGTTCAGTTACATGATGCTTGGCCACCGATCCACTCTCACCTGAGCAGACCAAATCTCCCACATGACCAAGTAATTTGCCGTAATTTACGTACAGGTCTTTGGTCCCATTTGCTTCACATAGGCACGGTGCCTGGGACTGAGCGATGAGGTATGATGTCATTTCTCCCATGTTGGTTAGCACTTACAGCAGCTAGCTGTTAAACGGGTCAGTGGGTGAGGTGTACGTGAGAGGCTGCAGAGACATCGATCAAAGCAGCGCGCTTGTCTTGCGTCTGCGGGGGATAGTGTGCCCCTCTGCCTTCCAGCCCCATAACGGCAGATGTTAAAAGGGAAACAGCCATGAGGCCACATCCATAGCAGGAATATTAGATACAAATCCAAATATTGGCTACAGATCTTGCTGCAGCTTGGTGCTCTACCCAAAAACAGTTTGGGGAAGCAGCAGGAACACTCCACCCAAACCGGTGAGACGCAGAGGGTGTCTTGGAGGGGCTTGGTGCGGCAAGGGTGCTCTCATCACCAGGTGGGCTCCATGCTGAATCAGGGAGGGAAGAGGCCGATGTGAGGAACAGGGGTAGGAGATGGGGAGTTGGGGGACAGGGAGCAGAGATGAGCATGTCCAATGATCGAGGAAGGAGCACAGGACCCACTAGCATCACAGCTCTCGAGGAATTTAAGCTCCTGTGCTAGCAGAATGTTCAGCTGATGCATGACACCTCCATACACTCTTTTTTCTTCTGACATCAATGTACAAACTCTCCCCACCTTTTGGTTTGGGGGTTTTCTGATTCCTCACCAGTTACAGTACCATTCCTGCTCTCTCCAGTCCATCCGCAGTGAAACAACAGTTTTGACAGGAGCTTGGTGCAGAGGAGGGTTGGACTGTAGGCATGGATATGTTTTTAGCCAAGGGGCATAGTTAGACAGCCATGTAGCCTTTGCTTTACCTGCACCAGGCCTCAGAAGGTGCTTTGCATAGAAGCATAATGAATAAAGGACAGAAACGATCAACGTTTGAACCAACGGACTCATTTCTTGACATTGTGGATAATGGCATCATATCATCCTACCCACAATTTTTAGCATGTCTCACTGCACTTAAGACTTTCCTTGACATAATGCTGGAAACAGCTTATTAAAAAAGGTAGGTCCAGACTGTTTTCCTTTTTAGTGATGTGAACATTTGTAAGTTTGGGGTTTCTTTTGCTGTCTGTTTCCTCTCTATTAGGAGTTGTTACCTCTTTGCTTTGGCACTTTGGGCTAGCCGCCTATTGTAACTTTTGTGTTCAAGTAGGTGGGTCAGTTGGTAAGATAAAGATTGAATTCCCAGTAAATGAATACTTCAAAAATATCACTTTCGCTCTTGATATGGGATCTTATTACTACTCTCATAGATAAAATGAAAGGCTCTAACTCCATCTAATGTTCAAAATGCTGAGCACCCAGCATCTGTGTAATCTGCTTGCAAACTATGACAAGCTTTCCTATGGTACAAATATTATTCTCTTACTATCATGGTTACACAACCTAAAAAACATCTGAACAACACCCACAATATGATACAATTTAATATAATGCAGTACACCTCCTTAATAGCAATAGCCACTTTTTTTTACTTTTTTTAAAATTCTTAATATTGTTTTAATGCATGGGCAAGATTAAACTTTTTCATGAATCAGCTCATTTCAGTAAGTATAAGGGAAAAAGACAGAGGTATTTGTCAGATTGTAGCGAAATCAACAGAGTGATGAAAAATAAGATTAGTACTTGTGTCACAGCTAGTGTTTCCAGCTCATTCTTAGCATTTTGTCTGCTTTTGAAACAAATCAGTACTCACCAAAAGCTTTACTAACATTGTGTTTGTAACATACCGCAATTTATTTGAATGTTTGTGCAGTCATGCTGTTTACATTACAGCATATCTCAACCGAACACTGTAAAAAGAGAAGGAGCTGTATATGTGTTTACGGGCAGAGCGCAGACCTGTAAGTGGACATGCATGGGTACACGCATAGCCTTTTCCTTCAAAGCATAGCTTCTTGAATTCGAACACAAATTTGAAAATCTATGAGCCACGATAATATTAACTCCCAGTTTCTCTGACCCCTCATAAAACAAAAGAAGAATGAGTGTTTGGCTAAAAGGATTCTAATGATGCCTTTGGACTCTTACGTTCACGTAATGACTAGTAGAAAGATTTATATGCCCTGTATAGGTATAATTAGACACCCACAAACCCATTGACCCTGCCGAGGTGAAGAGCTCTCCTGCTTTTTGTTTCAGCAGTTGAATCAATACTTGCACGTTTTACCACTGTGGAGTGAAATTGAGGAAATGAAAATCTGATAATTTTGCTCCCAGTGCAGTCTAGACAGAGGAGAGCAGTTTTAGTCTTTGACAGGAAGATCTATTTCCAGTTTCTCAAAAGGCTAGTGTCAATTTTGAAACTTCTCTTATTATTGATTTTCAGTTTTGTTAAAAAGGATGTTTTATTAGAAATATTAGTCCCAGTTACAATGTAAGCTTATGTCTGTTTCACAGGTTGATGAAATCATGGTTTAATTTTTGTCTGAATCACAGGATACTTCTGCCTGATGACTTTTGTAGCAAAAAATGCAGTCTGAAGAAGTTAATTTAATCGTGTCTCCTAAATCTACATAAGTTAGAACAAAAATTGGTAGGTAAAGGAGCAGTTCATGTAAGAAATGCAGTGCATATGAAGAAACTACATGGCCAGAATATCCGATAGAATAAAGATAATTTTACAGAATCATAATACTCATGAATCTTTATTTTAAAAACATTGCTTTTTGTGTTGTTTTGTTGTTGTTTTAGTTTTGGTTTTAATGGAAGGAATAATTCCTCATAGGTGTAAAAAATACAAAAATATTAAATAAAAATACTTTGGGGTAGACATTGAAGCATAAGGTAAGTATATTAAGTTGCAAAGCAAAATAATAACACAAAGGAAATTACATTTAACCCAAACAAATAATAAATATTTAAACATTACTGTAATTTAGGAAGAAGTACCAGAAAAAAAAAGTATCAGAATGTTAACTCTTTATTTACAGTGGTATACAGTCTACATGCTGTATAATGCATTATGTATGGCTAATAGCTATTTTGGTTTTCATTGATTTTTCTTGATCATATTGATAGAGTCCACTGATTTTAATGTTCTGTCACTTGTTTTTTACCTATACTATCACATTGTCTAGTGTGTTGTTTTTATTGTAGAAGTTCATAATGTGTTGAAAACACATATAAGAGAGCCGAATAAAATTTCAGCAGAATCAAAAATCCTCAAGACCCCTTAAAGACAAAATACAAGTCTTTTTATATGTACAGACTAAGAAGCTTAGGATTAGAATAGCACAGATGGTTCAAGTATTAACGAGAAATTACTTTTTGCACACACACAAAAATGTGTCAATAAGTAAGCTACTATAGAAATAAATAAACCACTTTTCTAATTCATTAAGGCAAGAGGAGTTTGTTCTAGGGGTGCATCACATGCCTTTTCTTTAATGCTGTGTCGCATAGAAGGAGAAATCAAGGTATAATACTTTGATATATAATCAGTTCTGAAGGCTTTGAATTACATTGGTATCCCTTTCAGCTCGCCAGTTGGCAATGCTTATTGCCTTCCCCAAAACAGTTCACACTGGAAGTAATCTCTGATATTTTTTTTTTCTTTGTCTGTGCCTTTAACTTGCTCCTGAGAGAGGCACAGCTTTTGGGGATGAAGAAATTGATATTAAATATGCACATCAGGACACGCATTTGATTTTTACAGCTGCATTTCCTGCCAATGGAATTTTATTAAGCACAAATTAATGAAGCTTTAGGACACTCAGGCCCTACTCCTGCAGGGCTAACAAAGGTAAAATTCTGATTTACTAAATCCTTCAAATAAGGAAGTAACTCCCCCCAACCCTACATCTCTTTACTTATTCAATCAAAGTTGAGCTTCCTGCATGGATTGTGTGGCTCTTCATTTGGTTGTACTTGAAATCTTAAGTACTGGTGTGACATTTTTGGAAGCATGCACTGAGTGACAAGATGCCATGAATTTTGTTAATTGAAACTTCTAAATTAATCTCCTTCAATCACATGTATTTATTTACCCGATATGGCATAATTTCTCACAGAATCCTGAGGTCACACAGAATCTAAGATAATATTCAGGTACTGGTGGGGGTTTTTGCCTTTACAAAAAAAGCATGTGGTTATTTGCAAGGATTTTCAAATCATGATAAAATGATGTTAAGCACTGTAGTACTTAACCTTTTAAGAGTGTCTGTGAGATACATCCTTAAAAGGGCTAGTTTAGACACGATACAGAATGATTACTTCAGCTAGATGCTAAGTACACTGGGTAGTGGTAAATTACCGATCAGTTGTTTGTCATGATTTTTTTACTCTTTTAAGGTAAAAAAATAAAACTCAATAATTAACTGCCATTTTTTTTCCTTTTTTAAAAAAAGTAAAATAAAAATGCTGTAGATTGTCCCTATTATAGTAAGAAAATATACTCTTCTCCCTTCTGCTTGCAGTTATTCAAGATAGATGCTTTTCAGTAATTAATTTAAAAACCAAAATTCGCTCTTTTTTCTGTACATTTTTAATGTTGTTTTCAAAACATCAATTTCTAAACAGCAATCAAACACCAAGAAGGGATATTTCCATTTTGCCAGAATAAACATGACTTGTGCTCAATATTTAGAATTCAAGGCATGTGGTGGGTTTTTGTCTTCTGTAAGTATTATTAGGTGTAGTTTTACCATAGAATGTCATTACAACACATAAAACCATTTTTTCCCATATATGTGTAAATAATGCCAAAAAAAACCCTAGAAATAGGGGAAGAAAGTTACATGTAGCTTAAAGGAATAGTTGAAAGTCTATTCATTGCTAAATAGATGACTTGCTAATCAGAAATTTATTCTTGTGAGTATCCTCTTATTTCTCCACGTTTAAGAAGCGAAACATGTAATGCTGTGTAGCTAGTGACTTTTAAATCTTGATTAAGGAAAACAAGATGAAAATCAGAAACAAAATATTCATGAAGTGAAAAAGCACAGTGTGATGTGAGTACCTGCCCGCTCACAGGCTGGAGGCACTCTGACAATGACATGGTTCCTCTGTCTTGCATATGAGCTCTTCAAATTAAAACAGGAGCTGCGGACAGCGAGCAGTCCCTCTTCCGTACATCTCATCCTGCAAACTAGTTTGAGAACTACATATTGTCACTTGCCTGTGTAGTTTAAGGAAGAGCAGTGCAGGATAATGAAATCTGAATAAAACCTGAAGTCCTCTTAGCTGTTGCTACTGACCCCTATTGAGACCAATTATCTAATATTATTTTCTGTGCTTAAAGTACAAAACTTATCCCCTCTGCACCCTTGTGCATGAAGGAAGTGTTTAGCCACTGTCAGTGTCTTTAGAATTAATGTATTCCCCACCTCCCACTCCCTTCTTTTTTTTAAGTACAGGAATAGAAAAGGAAAATCAAGTTGTATGGTTGTATGGTTTGCACCCATTCTAATAACTCATCTGAAAGAGTTAAGAGAAATTTTTGTCTTTTCAGAAGCATGATTCACGCCTGTATTTTTTAGAATTCTCTTCTTTGAAAACAGGTTGTGGTATAACCCCCATTTTCAGACAGGCTGTCCCTGCTTCTGCTGCTCATTCTTGACGTGGGTGTATAACCAAAGAGATCCCCTAATCTTGGCAAAAGTTCCTTTGCTACAGTAAGAAAAGTGAGATAATGGGGTTGCTGAATTAAAGGGAAAGCAACAAATGTACAGAGAGTATGAAGAATAGGAGAATCTGGCTAAACTTACCTTTATGATTTACACACTCTCTCTCTCTCTCTCTAGTCCCTTTGCAGCAACCTTCGAGAGTCTATGTGCCATAAGCATGTGTCCTCAGCACCCTTTTCCTCAAACAAATCATGAGTTTCTGCAGGCAGTGGGTATCATTTAGTGGATCAAATTGGCCAAAACTGATCAAAGCATGATGAAGTGCAAAGGCTCAACTGTTTTGTAAATAACACGTTATAAACATATGTTAATTATGCAATTGAACGTCATTCATTACAGCTCTTGATGGAGGATGGAAGGAACAATGCATATCTTTAAAAGTCCATAATTACATAATTCTACAATAGTCTGTGATTGCAAATAATTGGGTAAATATATCACTGGAAATTCTTAAAAATCTGTGTTGGATCAGAAATGGCCTAATAGGGACAATACTTACTGAAATGCTCAAAGCGATAGATAAGCAACGTTAATGGTGTCGGTGAAATTCAGCAGCAGCAACAGAAATCCAAAATGCAAACACTGGTGGGTGCCACACTTCAGATGCTCTGCTGGGTGGTAGAAGGGGTCCCAAGGATGGTTCACATGTACACTCATGGGTGGCATTCCCACATCAGCAGAGCACAGTTTCAGGAGCAGGGGGCGTTCTTCATATGCGGCTTTGATATTTACCCCCCCACATGAAGTTAAAACTTCTCCAGCCGTCTTCCAAAGTGGCATAAAACTGAGCTGTTATATTAGCTGCAACAGATTTAAGAAATTATTCTTCACTGGCATTGTTATGAAGCAAACCAGTAGCACTTGCTATTTATACTCCCTGATTTTCTACCCTTTGTATGTTCACTTGATATGTTCAGATAAACACAATGAAATTTATTGCTACAAAGATAAGAGAAGATGAAAAAGAGGTTCTTAGACTATGAAATTTATCTTGAAATTTTTTTTCACATGCATATAACCAGAAGTGCACTAACCGTCTCAGATGAAAAGTTGTGCATCAGGTACATCAGCCTCTGTTCTCCATTAGAAAAGACATCTGCTGGTTGTGACCCTTGAAAATTATAATGCAAAACCATAATTTTGACTTGGAGTTAAAATATGTAAATTGTATTTTTATTTGATTTTTCAGTGCAAACAGAAGTTATTGCCTTGGAATAAAGAATGGATTTCAAACACAGTCAAAAGGTTATGTTGAAAACCAGCTTTATGCCCCATAACTGATTAAGAAATTAATTAGAGAACATTTTGTTTGAAATAAGTTCTTTTTTTACAGTAAAGTGGATAAACATTTCACATAAACAAGATTATGTCTCAAAATGAGGGGAAAGGCAGCAGAAGGATAGGAGGTTAGTTCAGTGTAGCGTACTTAAAAAATTGTTTCATTGTTCCAACAAGTTAATGAGCTTAGTGAACTAAGATCCAAAAATTTAAGCGATATAATAATAATTTAAACTAAATTCATCTGCAGCTGAGAATTCTCAGAGGAATTAGGGGTTTAAGAATAAGATTTCCATTGGCATGAGATTTAGGATACATTTTGGTGGTAACGTCATTAAAAGTTTGTTATGAGAAAATGCCTTTATATATACAATTAGTGTTTGTATTGACAGACAAATTTAAATCCAGTAGGCTTTTTTTAAAATGACATTGAGTTGAAGCTAACACATCATGGTGGATATATCTCTTACTCTTTACTTGAAATGGAGGTAATCATTTCTATGACATGGAGGTATCTAAGCACATGTTGGTCTCTGCCTACCACACATACGTGTGCTTTTCCAAAGAGTAAATGGAAAGAGTTTCTTTTTTATTTCTGTCAGGAATAAGCACTCACATATGCATGTGTGAGTGAACAGACATGCACACACTTCTTTGATGCAAACTCTTAGACAGCTATCTTGAACTCTTTTCAAAACTTTTTTTTCTGTATTGTTCTTGTTGAGTGATCCAGTCATGGCACAATTGCATTCCCTGTCAGCGCTACAGCAAAATGCTTTAATGGTATTGTTCGTTTCGGAAATACAAGGGGCAATCCCCACACAGAGATCTACAGTCCTTTTCAGAATGTGAAATGGATTCATAGTAGCACAGGTCCAGATGAGAAGAAAGGAAACAGGTGTCTTATAACAGCAAGTTTTATCCTTTGAATGTGTTATCTATGTTGTTAAAAGCTTAGTTACTTTGCTTAAGATACAATTCTAAAAAAATTGCTTTCTTTACAACTATATCATATTAAAATACAAAGAATTCAATTTGTTTGTTCAGTCTGGACAAACAATAAACAAGCTGCAGTCCCTGCCACATTTTTAATTATGAAAACAGCTCAGCCACGTTATCAATCTATCTTCCTGTTCTATTTCCTGCTTACATTTCTATCTTCGTACTTTTCTCCCTCCTAACATTGTGTTACTCTTAAAGGTTAAAAAGAAATATCTGTCACTCCTCCTTCCTCTCCAACATAAGTTCTGTGGAGTGTATACGTGGGATAAAATTTTAATGCGAGGAAGCTGACCGCAACAGGTGAATTCTGCACTGAGTACTAAAGCCACAGGATTAGAATGATTTTTTTTAGAGTAAGAAATGTGGAGTATAGACCATGAAACTCGGGGTTTTTTTTCTCCATTGCTCTGTCTTCTAGTGCACTCTTCTTTCATTTTTCTGCCAAATATTTACGCAGTCAAAGGTCCTGGTCAGAACAGGAATGTGGTTGCTCATGTTGATTTGTCCATTTCATGTAGAACACAGAACATCAAGACAGAGGTCTTGAAATGGATTGTATGGTTGTTAGTAAATTGAAGAATGCCAAAAGATGTTCATAACTATGCCTTAATTGGTAGATAATCTAAATTTGTCCATTACACCAGCTGAAGCCTTTTTTAGGACATAAAATTTCATTCCCAGATATAAAAGGTTACAACAAGGATTTCTGATTGAGCAACAGGTGTTTTTACCAAATGTTTTGAAAGTGGCATTTTATTCTCAAAGCTTGCTTATCCTTACTTTCACAGCTGGAGAGTTGGTTATCCTCGAGTTCTCCTGGCTCCTTTTGGTTAGATACCAGGGTTAATGGAAGACGTCTGTACTGTGTGAACTGGATGACGTGTTTAGATTTGGCTCAGGCCTTCCTTTTACTTGATACTTATTGCATTCAAAGCTTCTCCATAGGGGACACTATATGCAGATCTCAAAAGATCAGAGAGAGTTATGTAGGTGCTTACCACAACATTTTTAATATAGCAGGTTAGGATTTATTTACAGTGAGTGGCTCTCTGTGGAAGTAAAAAATGTGTCCTTGAAGCTAAAATTAGCATGATAAAATGGTCCAATGGAATTCAAAAGAACATGCTTCTGCTGGTTATGTATGTACAGCAAGTATGTGTCATCTTCATGTCTACGCCTAGCTAACAAAGACTCAACAGTGAAAACCAGCAATTTAGGCCACAATTAATGCTGAATAATTTTTTTAGAAGAATACAAACTGGGTCCATTCCAGGTTTTGAAAAAAATAACTTTGGTATAAAATGGAGGACCTTTAATATTATCTTACAGGGGGTCATAATATGGGAATGAATTATTAATGCATAGAGGGTAAAATACTCTTAATTGTGGTCAACAATATAATATCCAGAAAAATACCAAGAGAAGAGGTTTGTGAGGGAAAATATCACTAGTGGATTACTGTAAGTAAACCCATCACAGTCTTTAATATTACTGATACACAGCAGTTGCTGATAAGAAAGCAACATTAAGACATAGTCGATACATTAGTTTTATAGCTGAGGTATAGATCTGAGCCAGGCAGCAGTGATTTTAGCATCATAATAAAATAAATATTGCTAGTCCTTGACAAATGCTTACTTCTAGTGTCTCCTGCTATTTCTCATTCACAGCAAATGTTATATGTTTTCAGGAACTAGGTTTTACAGTAACATACCAGTAAAAAAATAAATCATAATCAAAACAAAGATTTATTAATTGACACCAGATTTTTCAAATTGAATCCATTGCTGTTGTGTGCTCTGTCCTCGTAAATCATACTGCCCTCAGAGAACAGATGTATGGGATCATTACACAGGTCTGTAGTTAGCATGATCAAGGGGGAAGACCGAAGGACTTGCTTTATTTCATGGTCCTTATTTAACAGAGAGTGATATCTGCGACACAAGAGAGTATAAGAAATGCTAGGGGACTGCTCTACTGGCTCATGATACCTGTCGGCAGGTAACCACTTCCTTCTCCACACCTCTGATGAGGAATCATCTGTAATTGTCTCCCTCTTTCTCCCTTTCCTAGAAGACTTTGGTAAGTTTTTAGAGAGTTAAGACAAAAGCAGAAATGTGAAACAGATGCTTTTCCAGAAGTCAATAGGTGCATATGTGTGTTCATATGTATGTATCCTTAAAACATCGGGCCAGGAACATGGGAATAGGTTGTGATTACAATCCATAAATGTTTGAATGGCAAATACCAACGACACAAAGATGTCCTATACAAGCACATGGACTCTCACAGGAGAAATGAGGTGGAATTGAGACAAAGGGAAATTTAAGCAGAGTTTCAGGGGGGACCACTCTTCTAGTTATGCTTTAATTTTAGTAATTAGTTGTACTCTAGAGTGTCATAAGATTCTCAGGGAAGTGAGGGGAGTCATGTCTATTGCTACATTTTCAAGTCAGATGGATAGAACCTCCTGGTTATGTACTTGGAGAAAGCAATTGGCAAGGAATCTTTCCCTTAACCTTTTTTTTTATTTTAATACCTCATGATTTAATACCTCAGAAAATATCTTGTATTGAACAAAGTCCTTGCAGTCTTACCAACTATAATCACAGCATGAAGATGTTTTGCATTGTATAAGCAGTCTGAAGCACATCCTTCTGTGATCAGTATGTCTTATTCTTCCAATGAGTATCAGTTTCCTGTGCTGAAAATAAGTAATGTAGAAACTCAGGCTAGGCAGATCTGTCTAACCCTCAGTTGTCTAATAATCACTTCTACCTTATTTAAGATAATAGCAAGAGGATCTGATCATGAACGTATTTGAAGATTTTTACCAAAGCTGTCTTAAATTTAAATAAACCCTGTAGACAGACAGTATACAGTATGTGCTAATTAGGAACTAAAAAAGGAACTTAAAATAACTTTCCAAGACATACATTATTAATTTTTGTCTCTCCTGTATCAGAAATTTTATTAACCCTTTTAAAAAAATTGAATTTAATAAATTTCTCTAATTGTTTGGAGAGCAAAGTTAATTACAATTAATCCCCTTCATTGTTAGGGTAGGTAGGAAGTGAAATGTTTAAACAGTTGGGTATATAATACCAAAATCCACTCTACCTGTGTGTATTCCTTTTGTGAAGTGATTACTTCCTTCTAGGAAGGTGCTATATGTCTTCTCACCCGCAGAAATTCTGGAAGGAGACTTTACACCCCATACTCAGTAACTTCCTCATCTAGTCTGGCAAAGATCTGAAGAATACATCACAATTTTAGCAGCAAGGCCACTCTAGAAATCTATCAGTAATCTCTAGAAACTGAGCTAGAGATCTAGAAATAGGAAGTATCTATAAATACTTTTAAATTTCTCAGTTACTCTTAGTAGATGTACATATTCTTTTTATAAAGAAAATATCTGAAATACATATTACTTTGGTATGTAAATCTGTTGTGTCAGGTAAGGACTTCGTAATTTAAGAAATAACAAATATGCTTATATTAATCTGCAGTATATCGAAGGAAGAGAGAAAAAAAAACCTTTCCTTTCTCATCTTTTAAGAAAATTACTGTTGCTAATGATACGCAAGGCACTACTTCTAACCAAAACCAAAAGATTTCCTGTTTTATAGTTTTTCAGAAAAGCTCTCCATGAAAATATTGCACTTCATAATATAATAGTGAAGCTAACCTTCTTACAAGTTTTCTTTAAAAATACATCACTTTTTCAGGAAAGTTTAGTATATGATGTGATAAAGCTAAAATACATGCTTTTAAATTCATGTTAAAGTGTATGTGTTAAAGAATATACCAAAATGAGTTATTCTTGTTGTCTAAGGTAATTTTTATACTATGGTACTTCCATCTAAGAGAACATCTTCTTAAAATGCAGCCTAAAATAAAGCTTTGAATCTCTTTTTTGTTTTTCAGATTGGCTTTTTTATCTGTTAAGTTTAGGTTTACATAGCTATGTGTGACATGAATTTGTCCCTGGAAATGCAAGGTCTTTACTGAACTGAAGTTGAAAGTTTTGGGAAAACCCTTAAATGACTAAGAATAATGCTTTCAATGCATGACATTCAGCAAGCAAATGATACACTGCTAAACATAGCCTTTGAGTATGATTCACATTGTTGGTTTACATGTGGTTTATAATTAATTGCAAGTGATTCATGATCTTAAGTTTCCAAATCAAAAAGAAATGCAGACAACCGATTCATATTTTTTATGGTGAGCAGTAATTTGTACCTAATGACTAGTGAAGTGAAATTACTGAGTGTGCTCAGCTGAATTTCCTGAATACATCAGTGGGAGTTTTATAATTTTACAGTCAGCACGATATATTCAGAATCAGTTAAAAAAGTGACATTTGTTTCAGATTAGGTTTATAAATAAAATTAGAACTGAATTGGCAGTATTTTCATTTTAATCTCTTTACTCAGGAGTATATAATTTGGCTTTTATGTCTCTTTAGATTAATTAGAAATAGCAATTGTAGGCACAAGATTAAAACCACCATTACATGTCAACCTCCATGAGCAAGAAGGGCATTGTCTGAATGGAAAATTAACTATTCTTTCAGTTAAAGGAAACAAAACAAAAAAACCCTCTTACTGCTTTTCTTTCATCTTTCCTGTGGATTGAGACAGAATTTCACTACTGAAAGAGATAAGCCTGAAACCTTTAATAAGCCTATACATGTGCAAGCATTCTGGTTACAAGATTGCTCCATATCTATTCTCTGTCTAGTATCTCTGGCTGCAGTTACAGTATGGATGTGCATCACAGCATCTTTTCCTGTCAGTCATCCTACAAATGCCTCATCAAAGAACACCACAGCCCTGGTTTTGCCACACTTCCCGTTTTGTGAAAACTTGGGGTTGGTTATACCAGGTTGCGTCCGCTATGCAGGTAGGACACGGCCAAGGAGTTTGTGCAGATTTGGGAAGCAATCCTGGGTTCCTTCTTACCAAGAAGGGCCTTGGACAAGTGCCACAATATCAGAATTTCTGCCTTTACCGCTCCACAACTTTGGCCTCAGGCTATCATTTTTTTTCTTCTTTCAACCGTGCTTTCTGAGCAGGCCCCATAGAGTGACCCTGTCAATTCCTCAGGGTGCTCTGCCTAAACCAGTAAGTTCAGGACCACCTACAGTAGCACCAAACATAGCTAAAACAGAGGGTTTGTTTTCAGGAAATCGAGCATTTAAGGGTAGAAAAGGAAAGAAGAGTGTCTACATCCATATTAATCTCTCCAGCTATACCTGAGAGTATTTTGGGGCAGGCCTAAGCTCATCAAATACCTTCAGCAGATGTCTGTCTCTGGGTTTGCCAAAATAATCACCCTTTTTTTTTTCTTCTACGCTTGTCAAAATTGTCTTGAGTTCCCTTTTTGTAAAGTTCAAGCGAGTTTTGTAGGTTAACTGAACAAGCAATAGATCACCAAATACTACATATTGTATAGTACCAGAATGCTATATATGCTTGTCTGTATAAATACTACATACATTTATGTGCATATGTATATATAGATGCTATATATCAATACATAAATAGCTTTTCAATGACTAGAACACAAAGCGTTCACACAGTCA
>VYZM01007359.1:133520-172472 GCA_013398915.1 Dromas ardeola
CTCTTATCTCTCTAATTCTGCCACCTTTCCAGGTTGTTGGGATGAAGTTATCAGATGTCTGCCCTGAGACCTCTAATTAATGATCACTTAGGGAATTTGGCTGGCTGTGTTTCCTAGGTAAAACCTCAGAGTGCGTTCGGATTGAGATTCAGGTGTCACTTGGATAACAAACTTCAGTATTTGGCAACAATCTAAACAGATATAGAAATTAATTTACTTTATGTATCATCTTTTTGGAAAACTCACTCCGTTAGGTGGTCAAACCCCTCCCCGCTTAGTAAAGGAGGCTCTAAAATCTCTTCATATATCAAGACAGTAGTATTTCTAGCATGTGGACTGAAGTTTGTAGGGAGCTTTTGGGATCAGCATGGCCTTTCTAGTATGCTCCCGTAAGGGGATCCTCAGTTGCTGTGGGCTGTGAAGCTGACGGGTAGAAACCTCAGGAGAGATTTTATGTGTATCATAGCAGCTTTCAGAGCTTCTTAATTTATGCTTTTGACTAAGACAGCTCCTACAGCAGTCTATTATCCTCCAGACATAAAGAAAGGTTGAAGGCACCTTTTTTGCACTCTCCCTGGACCGGCAGGTTTACCCTGCATCTCTGGGCACAGAAACTTAGCTGGTGGTTTTGAGCAGCACAGATGCTGCTGTCAAAATGAAATCGGTCTGAATGAGTTTCTCTGACTGTGCAGGGCATGCATCTCAACTAACACTTTGTTATTACTTACATGCTTGTTAATTCACAATGTTCAGGCATGAACTACAGAAGGGCCTGACAAATCCTGCACAGCGAAAAGCTAGGGTGTATAGTTTAAAAACTTGAGGCAGCAGCATAGCAACTCTGTCCCTTGAGAGTGTTTCGGATTTAATTTAAAACATGTTTATCAAAGTACTTTTTCCTGAGTGGCATTTCATGCTGGAGGGATTTGAAAGACACCATCCTCAGGGCTGTCTGCCTAAAGAAAGTGTGCTGGATGGTACAGCACAGCCCTTGTGTCATGAGTCAAAGGGCTGTTCTGTACTGTCCTATAGAAAATGGACATATTTTAGTATCATGAATATCTGCTTGTCCAACCCAGTAGCAAATTTCCAGTCTGTGATCCGGTGGAACCAGTGCTGTCTCCCAGCACATTCAGCCAGCTCCCTCCCACACCCTCAGCCATCACTTGTTTCTGCTGTGACAGAGGGCCTATCTGAAAAGTGAGGATGCCTGAGCAAACACCCTAAACACAACTGCTAAAATCAGCCTCTGTGTAATTGTTAGTGTGTAACATCAGGTGATTAAGGATTTCTTACTAAGCTTATTCTCCACCTGAGATCTGCTAGTATAGATGTGAAGGAATTTAAAGAAGAGTTTAAGCTTCCATTTCATAAAAAGGGAATTTTTGCACTTCAACAAGAAGGATTACAAAAACATTGCTCTCAAAATCTGGTAAACTGATATTCAGAGTATTCTGAGTGTCTGATATTTAGTCTCAGTTTTCCAGATGTGCTACTGGATGAACCTGGCAAACCACGTGGGTTTTGTTACTTGGTATCTATTTTTCATTTTCATTTTATGCTGTTTGATAGTGAGAGATACTGGATTTGTTGTGTTTTTTTTTCTAGTTATGGTGTCTGCTCTGTTGTTAGTATGGCACCCTCAAATGTTGTTCAGGAATTTTTGCTGGTATTGAAATCCAAACAGTACTTTAAATCGTTTCCAGAAGTTTACAGGTTCACATGCATAACGTGGTCAGCATAATGGCCAGCATAGAAAGATACCTTTTTTCTGCCTCAAGGAGAGAAACCAGGTTTTGAAAACCTTTAAAGAGGCTAGTTTTAGAACCTGGTACTGTGTGCTGTGCCATTACGCTGCGACACGGAAGCCCCTGCAGTAGCTGGGACGGGGTTCTCTCATTCTGCGTTGCTGTGAACCAAAGTGAACATCCTCTGTCTCCAATGGGAGGGCAAAAGAGAAAAGAGGTGGAGGTGACCGTAAACCAGCCCGTTCCTGTCCTGGAAAAGAAAAGTAGTTCTAATTTTTGGCAATCTTTTATTAAAAATGGCATGTCTCATTTTATCACTAATTTGTTTAGCAGTGAACATTTATGCAGTGCTTTACAAAAAACAGCATGAGCATCTCTTGCCCATTGCCTTCTAGGCAGCAGAAGACTACCATTCCCTGTTTTCCTATTCTGCTACATGGAGATAAGAAGTGCCAGATCGTGAAACTACACTGTCAAAAAAGTTATCAAAAGTAAAAACTTTATTTCCTCATTGCAAACTGTCCAGTTCTTTGAGTTCTGACTCTTCTTACAGGTCTCAGTCAGACAGACTAGACAACGTAGCTGTGCAAAAAGGCCACAATCAAAACCATATAATGCCAACAGTGAGCAGCTCTATCACAATATAGTTTTTTAGATAAAAGGTGTATATATGTGTATTTACTCCCTACAACAACTCAATATTTTCTCTTCATTAAAAAGATGCTTGATGCTGTGAAGCAACATATTATAGAAGTCTTTGTATTATGTAGCCTGTGCAATAAACAACAAAACTGAGAGCTGACTGCACTGCAGTTGGACAATGCAGGTCTTTTTGCAGTCAAAATGATTGCTATTTGATTACTTGTTGCCAGAGAAAAGGGGAACTCATCAGTTTGCACATTTGTGTATCAAAAATCTAAGAAGATGGGAAGATTGTGGGGTTTTTAAACACCATCTCAGAGGAAAATTGACATTTTCACTCATATTAAAAAGGCAGTTTCAGTTGTTTAAGAATATTTTTTTCCTGTTAGGCATGCTTTATACTTTAATCCAAGGAAAATAATTTTGATATTAGCAGAACATGAGACTTTCTTATTGGTTAAAAATCTATGACACATTAAAATGTGTCAGTACAGTGTTAAACTTGCCATGTTAACCTAAAAGTGAAGAGCCAATATAGACACGGACTCTATTATATTATCAGTGTTTGCTTGTTTGTGACTATGTTTAAATTCTTTCACTGCTTTTCTCACTAACTCAGAGCAAGGTAATGGTGCCTTGTTTACAAAAGCAATAATACCTAGTTAGTTTCTCATTAAAAAACTCACACAGAGCAATTTCATTTTGTTTGTTAAAAATGAGATCCGGTAATATGTGAAAAGTTTCCCAAAATTTCCACTCAATTAAAAGAATTAATGGAGCTGAAACAGAAGAAAAGATATTTCTATAAGCTAGAACATGCATTTAACATTTACATGAAGAAAGATTGTGTCGCTTTGTCTTCAAGTAAAGTGCTAATGTAATGGCAATCAAAAGACAATAAATGCCATGATCACCATGAGAAAAAATTTGGCCTATTATAGGCAGGGGCATTTTTTGCAGTATGGTTACTGTATAGATGCCTAATGCAGGGTAAGATATTTTACTGTGACCCCATTTGATACAATACAAAGACTACATTCCTTTAAGGATTAAAGTATATTCAGCTCTAAGGCCATCCATAGATAACAGCCTGAGCAAGAAGTTTTGTTAAAAATATCTATATCATAAATAACTATTTATGATTTTGTATTTAAGAAATTTTAAACAATCTTCATAGTAAGTATTTGGGGGCATTTTTAAAGAAAACTTCCTGAAATACAGTAAATCTGCTGCATGCATGAGTAATATAACAGATTCCGGTCACATGGTATTTAATTGCAATACTGTCTAGGATCAAAACCCAGTTCCTCTGTTGAGAGATCAGTAAGCGGGGAATAGGACCAGGCACTAAGAGCCAAAAGGAGAAAAAAAGGAGTCAGTCCTTTCCACTCTTTCCCTAGCCACACGCAGCTTTCCTCCAACCATTAATTGGTGGCCTCGAGCAGAAACAGCTGCCTTGGCCCTTTTTGGGGGTGAGGGTGGGATTTTGATGGTGTAGCTGTACAATCAGTGACTCGGGGCCACCCCAGTCCCATCTGTGACCTGCTTTGGAGAGAGCTGAAACACAACCTTGCTTCCCAATGCCCAGGGCATGTGAAGCCCCTCAGTATGATCTGTCTGCACCATTTTTACTCCCTGGGAGCATTGTTCAAGCTTTCTGACCCTGTGGGGTTTCAGTAGGTTCACACTGGATTTCAGCTCCATAAAGATCTGTTCAGTAATTTATTATCCCTGCAGCATGTTGGGCCCCTCACTACAAGAAAGGCATTGAAGTGCTGGAGCATGTCGAGAGAAGGGCGACAAAGCTGATGAGGGGTCTAGAGCACAGGTCTTATGAGGAGCGGCTGAGGGAACTGGGGTTGTTTATTCTGGAGAAAAGGCGGCTGAGAGGAGACCTTATCTCTCTCTACAACTACCAGAGAGGAGGGGGTAGCGAGGTGGGGGTCAGTCTCTTCTCCCAAGTCACAAGCAATAGGACAAGAGGAAATGGCCTCAAGTTGCACCAGGGGAGCTTTAGACTGGCTCTTAGGAAAAATTTCTTCACTGAAAGGGTTGACAAGCATTGGAACAGGCTGCCCAGGGAAAGGGTTGAGTCACCATCCCTGGAGGTATTTAAAAGACTTGTAGATGTGGCACTTACGGACATGGTTTAGTGGGCTAGTTGAACTCAAGTTGTGTAGGTCTATTCCAACATAAATGATTCTATGATTCTATCTTTCTCAATCAACTAAACTCATCTCGAGTATATTTTATGATTTGTTTTTGAATCCTGGTAGAAAATGCCCATATATTACAACAGATCGAAACTGAGGCCTTCCGTAAATGTTACACTGAATTCTCAAGAAATAGCATTCAAAATATTTTGGGTTTCAAGAAAGTGCAGAAGTAGCCTTCCTCTAGGTTGATTTTGTAGTTGACTTCCAGAAATTTGTAAGAATATCTTGAGAGGAGTAAATTTAGTAAAAATTATAAATGAAGAAGGAAATATATCCACAGGCATCAGGATGTGGGTTTGCCACAGAAATGCATGTCAACATTAACCAAGTAACTGCTGTCTGCGGGGATCTTCTACTTCACCTAGTCCTCTATTAGCTATTGAAGGCAGTCACACTGTACAGCCCATTTCATAAATAAGTTCAGATTCAGAAAAAGACTCCTCATTTGAGTAAACATATATCATTCCAGATGAGCTGAAAAGACTACATAAATCAACAAATCATCATGTAGACAAAGTGTAAACTATTGCATAACTTACAGTGAAATTATAACTTATTGCAGATTTAATGATATAAGCCTGTAAAATATATTTCCCGTTATAACCCAGGTATTTTTCTTCTAGTCTTTTGCTCCCTTTAGAACACACTTCTAAAAAAAATTCTGAACAGGTAAGAGGGGGCAGGCTGATTGGTGTATCTTTTACACATTTCTGTACTTACGGTAGGACTAATGCTCTGGAGAAGCACAAGAGGCAAAGAGCAGATGTGACATATGAAAGTATGATAAAATTTTTGGGTAGGTTTTGTCAATAAACATAGTTGTTGGCTAGTGAGATTATACCTTTATTAGGCATGAATCTTTATGAACTCTATAAGCAAGGAATTGGCCTTAAATTTCAGTGATTTTACAAGTTGGGGCACCTTTTTCTTCTTTTGCTCCACATTCATTTACCATACCTTGACATTCACAAGCTCATGCTCTAGCATTCCATAGTTCATATCTATGGAGGGGAAAAGTCACTAGGGAAAAAAGAGGCTAGCTTCTTTGCATTGCAAGGAATACAACCATATGTATTGGATAGTGTGGGGGCAATACAAAATTTATCCTTTGGTATGCCCCAAATAGATGTGGATGCCTGCATTAATCAGAGAAGTTCAACTTCGAAGAACTGTATGACTGCCTTCACTCCGCTTCCCCTACCCTGTGGCCTCCTGCACATCCCCTTTACGTACACTTTAAATAGTGACAGAGGAACTGAGTCCTGCAGGTGCCGCTGGGATCAGGCAGCTTTTCTGCAGACACAGCTCTCATCCCTGCTCTGCAGGCTCCCTTGCTGCAGACTCCCGTGCCCCCAACACATCTTCTGGCTCTGAAAGACTTGCTGATTCAGATGTAGCCAAAATACCATTTTTGTCGCTGCCACTAGAGGGATCTGTGCAGTTAGCTCTCTCCTCCAGTTCTCCTCCCTTTTTGTCCCAAAGTGGGAGGAAGGCCAGAGAAATCTTACCTTAGTACTGCATTTTCTTTCTTTTTCTTTTTTTTTTTTTTTATTCTGTCTTGAGTCTGGTGATACAATGTACATTATTTATATTTTTGTTTCCTGTAAATTAGCTTAAAAACATTAGAGCCAAATGATACCTATTCATCAATTATTAATTCTTGATTTATGCCTGTGGCACCTAGCGTTCCTATCCAAACACAAGCCAGGATTACTTACACTCTCAGGTCAGACAGAGTTGTGCATTCTTGCTACAGCTCTAGTCCTTCATTACCAAATTACCTAGTTACTCAAGTATAGAATTTAAAAAAATAATATTATTTCTGTGCACATGTAAATGGCACAAAAATTACTTTTTCCAATTTACATCCTAGGGGAAAAAAACACAAGCTAGTTCTTCAGATATGCCACAAAAGGATGACTGGTTAACACATAGTAGTTATGAAAATGGATCTTGGTATTTTTGTCCTGTGCTACATCACAAGTCAGTTCCAGTCAGGGGCTTTTTAAAAAAAAAAATTTTAAAACATTTGAAATATGTATTTTTGATATACGATCAAATTTTTTTTAATCCTTTTGTTTTTTATTTACTGGTGATCAAATTAATCAGAGGGGAGGTTTAAAAATTTGAAAAATTATTGAAATGGTTTTGATATTTTCAGAGAATACGTCATCTGTCACTGCTACAGTGGTAGCATTGGTTGAGGGAGCTAGTAAGAGCAGAAAAGCTTCAACATTTCCTTGTTTGAAACTTCTCGCAGGTCAATAGTGACTGAAAATAATTACATTGGATTGCAGCCTCAGTCCAGTTCCTAGTGGACAAGTGTCCATGTCACAAAATCCACCATTGCAATTGGCAATAGTTGGCAGGCTCAGCAGAGAAGCCAAGGATTGAATGGGCATGGAAATTAAACTATTCTCCTGCTCCTAATTGTGGTCCTTTCAAGTCATCGTTGAGGAACATTGTTTGGGAAAAGTTGCACAGCTGTTGGCAGTGCTGAACATGCCCTGTGGATAAACATAGCATTTCCATCTCCAAGGTCTTAATCTGGCACATTTTGTAGCCTTAAAAGTCACACCAAGGCAGGGGGAAACACACTTCTATTTTTCCCTGTTATAATCGTAAAATTTTCTTAAAAAAATAAAACCCACAGATTAAACGAATAATACTGTCCTTCTTCCCAAATACTTACTACCCTGTCTTCAAATATATTAATTAAAAGAATGGAGGAATGGTGGGTTTATTTTTTTATGAATCTAGTGTTATTATTTCTGATCACTATATATTTTGGCAGAAAAGTGATGACGTTGCTTAAATGGATTACCTAAATATGAATTACCTTGCTTAAACGTGACACCGGTGGCCTAACTGATATGCTGTGACTCTTGTGCTCAAGGATATGCTTGGAGCCATGGGACAATATGGGAATCAGACAGTTATTGATTTCTCGTGGATTTCAATGGGAACTTTTACTTAACACCTGATAACAAAAATTGTTGTAGTCTAATTCTAATTGGAACTTGACATCAAAAAAAATCATGTGAGCACTATCAACTTTAGTTTTCCCTTCCATAGAAAGAGTAATATATGTCTACTGTTTTTTCTTCAACAGGTTGGAAGATGTAAGTGAATAAAGGATGTCAACTTCCAGCACACTCAACAACTACTGCAGTTTCTAATCTTTTGAGGGGAGGACTGCTCACTTTTTCTTTTCTTTTTAGTGAAGAGTAAGAGGTAAATAATAATATTTTAGTGGGTTGCAGCTCGGGTGACTTGCCTTCTGGAATGTTTTTTTAGGATGAACCTCAATGGGAGACACCTCTAAAGAAAGTACCTAAAAGACTATCTTTCACCAGGTACCTCAGCTTTATATAGGATTAATATTTTAGTGACAAATACTATCAGACTATTTATGTAACTGTGTTTTAGATCAAGAGGCAAGTTCTCTCCATGGCTGTTTGGTTTCGGTTTGATTTTTTTTTTTAATGCTGCTTAAAAGCTAGTGAGTGTGGGTACACTCTGAAATGCTGTTTGCTGTAGCCTGTGCAGATTCAAGTTTTGCAACAGTGGAAAGTGAAAGGTAACACATACAATGTTGTGCTTTTCACTGTGGGACCACTGCAGCTGCATTGCAGCTCTGAGTTCATCTTACCAAACTCAGAATTGGAAACTGGTGGCAGTTCCAATTGTCTTTTTAGCAGATTTAGAAATTTACATGTCTGCAGGTAGTTCTTAAGCTTTTCTGTTTACTCCCACCATTTCTTTCAAACCTGTAATCAGATAATCAACTATTTTGCTCTCTGGTCTGAGTGCACAGATGGAATCTGGCTACAAGATTGATGTGTTGATGCACATGAATCTTGGGAAAGAACAGAGGCTTTCTGTGCTGTGAAATTTTCTGTGCTGATTCTCTATAGTAGTGCCGCCAAATCTTTGCAACGTCTTTGTAAACTTTGTTAGGTACTACTTTTAGTGATGTATTTCCTTCTTCCATTAAAAGAACTTAATTTCTTGCAGTTACACTATATTTGCCAAAGTAATTGTATCAATGCTCTGAAGATTGGTCAGCGACCCCAGTGTGCCAGGCACATATGTTATTGCTGTAACCTTGGCAATAATAAGCATAGAATAGCTTCTCTGCTCTGGAAGCATTATGCTTTTTTGGTTATTTCTTTATTGGAAACATGAAAGCATTCATATTGTTCTAATGTTTTGCTTATTTATAGCAGAATAATTAAATTTATAATCTGCAGCATTTAATGATGCAATAATATATCAAGAAGTTTGCAAGTGATTTGTTAGTGGAACCAACTTCTAATTGAAAACAAGCTTCTCAGTGTTTGTGGCATAGAAGCCTGAAGCAAAACACCAAATGAAAATAAACAGTTAAGGGTTATTTTTCTTTTTGAAAATGTGTGACTTCTTGCTTCTTGTTAGATACCAAGTGTAGAATCACCTGGCACATAATTGCTGAGCTTTGTGCATGGTCTGAAAAGAAAAGTTTTCTAAGGTAAATAATCAGAGAGAAGCTTATTTCAAAGCCTACCTTGGTAAGTCTACAAGTCTTAATAAGCAACAGCGACATGCCTCCATAGGACTTCGGTTAATTCAGTTTTCAGCACCCCTGACTGCAGGTTCCCTTTTACCATTGAGACAGAGCCCATGCCAGAGAATGGTAAAGACTTACTGTAATCAACACTAAATCCCCCAAGAAACCCAGTTCTTCCACATGGTCTCCAAAATGCTGCAGCAGCTGTCCTCCTGCAGCACATCCAAAGGACCAAAGGCACATAGTAGCTACCTTTTCCCAGAGCACATGTGGATGAACCACAGCTCTTCAAACCTAACCAACTAGACCAATGTTTTCATCATGGAGTACTTAAAAGTTATGCACCTCAGTTAAGTTAATTGGTGTTAAACCACATAGTTGTAGTAGTTTAATGTAGCTGAATATTAGTAGTCTACCTTCTTTTCTTATACCTGAATTTACTTTTATTTTTTCCTTTCTTTGCCTCTTTGGTTCATCATATGCCCACAGAAGATTAATAATTATGCGTTGATGCACAAGGTTCAGTGCCACTGTGGATTGGGTTGGTTTGGAGAGGGGGAGGTGTTGCCTCTTATGCGTTGTGTTTCAAGAAATATTTTTGAGAAGTACACATTTTTAATCCATACAAAGAAAAAAAATATTTTCATGTTCATATTAGAGAGCTACCCAGAGGGTTGAGGAAGATGAGAGAGAACTGTGATCTGAAAAACATGCTCTTCAGCCTTGTGTCTACTGTAGTACAGCTGTTTTCTTGACCTTCCCTGATGTAGATGGCTTAAGATAATTTTCAGGTCTTTGAACTGTCCCCATCATTGCTCAAAGTTTATATCTTCTGGCAATAAAGTTTTACAATTTTTCAAATATCTTAGATTGTGTTACTTTCTTCTTGAAGAAGTACTAATTTTGAAGGTTGAAAACTTTGAAACTTCTATAGTAGGAAGACAGTTACCTCAAAAGGCTGGTAATAGAACAGAAATTTCTTACACAATTTTATCTGTATGACGACTGAATGTGGTGCTAAGCTGACAGTAAAAACACAGTTCTTCATGGACACAGGTATACATCCTAAAAGACTGTTATCATACTTGGTCCTTATCAGCACCTTTCACAAATGTCCCTCCCATGCATTTTGCTACTGCTTTTTTTCAGCATTTCTTGCTTTGGGCTCAACTTGACTATATGTGACATTTTTTTGTTTGTGAATGAACATTTTCTGAGAGTCCAAGGTCTATGCTTTACTGTCCTCTTGTGCTCCACCTGACAAGGCCAGGAGATTAATTATATAATAGAGCCCTTCATGTTCCCCTCTTTTCTTTTGTCTGATGATACCTTGAGAATTGTCTCTGCATTCAAACCGAATTTCTGAAAGACCCATTAAGGCAGAACTCTACCTCCATCCAAAGAGATATTTTAGTGAAAATACTCTCTGAGATCAGATATAGCATTTGCTATGGTTTTAGGATAGAAATTAACATTTCTTTCCTGAATCTAATTTTGTAGAGCCATGGATTTATTTAGAATGCTAACAAAGGGAACTGTGTATTCCTTTTTACTTGATCTTTCGCAAGTAATTGTTGACATTTTATGGACGTCCACACACACTGTACACCACACATTTGTAACTTTTTTTCCCTCCTCAAATGTAGGAGGAACTTCTGCATCTCAACAATTGCTATACGCTCCATATCTCAGAAAACTGGTGATTCTCTAAATCACCATGAAGTCATTGCTGGTAAATGATGGCAATTTAATTTGTAACCTATAAACATGTATATTGCACAGTGTAAGTGCCTTGGCTCTTATGTTTTTTATCCATTTGTTGCTCCAAGCAACAAACATATTAATGGTGTTATTGCTTGACTTATATTTGTACTACTGTCCTCTACTAATAATCATATCTATTCAGACAGATATATACTCACATACTTCTTCAGGCATGGCAACTTATGTCAAAGATCAGAAAAGCCACTGACTTTGCCAATGAGACATTTTGAAGGCACTTGCATAATTAGAAGGCAGCGTCAGCAAAATTAGATTAGTGAAGAACAGTGGTAGGGAACCTGTATTTGTTTAAGGTTCCTGAATCTTGGTGCCGTGGATTGACCAAGTCATATTGAGACCATGCCATCCATCACATGGTGCTCCGTATTATTTTTGAATACCTCAGACGTCATGCATACTTTCATGAAGTTAGTCAACTGCCTAGTGTTGTAAACATCAACTTTTCAGCATCATTTACTCTGTAGCTTCCTTGATGGAGTTTCTGCAGACTATGATGATTTGCAGCTCCACTGTGATGTTTATGGGCTCAATAAAGAAAAGGTTCTAAAAAGATTATGGGCACTGAAAAAGGAAATACAACCTTTTCTGCAGGAGCACAGAGCAGAACAGGCTAAACATTTTTGGAATTCCTTGCCTGCCACAAAAGATGATGATTCCCCATAGACATTCTTACTCATTTTATACCCTCAACAAAAGTCTTTAGGGCTTGAATAAAATTTTCAGATATATAACAAGTCATCTTCTCTTTACACAATAAGTTTGATGTTTTGTGGCAAGATCTTGGAAGACAGACAATGTCTTATTTTCAAACTTTAAGAGCAGCAAGACATAGTTGTAACTGATATTTAGGCCTAGCTTTCACTGAAGGTATCACTGAGCTGATGCAGACTTCAGACGTTCCTTTACTCCACATGTGAGCTCAGCGTGACACTTGTCTGGTGCTAGTTGCAACTGGAGAGACAGATCAGGTAAGGACTTAAAAACTTTTCCTGCTACAGATGTAGTTTCTTTCAGGTGATTTGGAATTCAAATTGTAATTGCTTGTAGCAGTCTGACTATGTAAGTTTCTTGCACTTTACTTTCAAGTCTTTATATATTTGACTGAAAAAAAAACATCATTACATCACTTCTTTCCTCTTCTGAGATTTAATTAGTCAAAGCAGTTGTGGGAGAATACAATAGCTAGATTTACCTCCTGCATCATCCACAGTTATGCTAGTCAAGTTCCTTTGTGCCGCATTTATAATACGCAGTGCCACGAAGGAAGGAGATCTCAGTTTTGACCTTCTTTTCCATGCTGATTGGGAGAAGGGAAAAATACATTTACTTGTGAACTGAGTTGTTGTGGAATATTTTTGGGATAAGCTACAACCAAATATGTTTCTGCAGAGTCTATTTTATGTATACAGTCATATTTAAATGGATCAGGTTATTCGTAAGATTGTTGGCAAAGTTACAGCAAGTTTCCTAAGCTGTGATTTGATTTGAACTGCTGGCACAGTGGTCCTGAAGGGCGTATAGGCATATTCACAGTCATGCCTATGTTAAAGGTTTTAAGTGCAAGGTTCTCAGTGACACCTGTCTTCTTGAATCGGGTGTAGCAGAAGCAGCTAGAGGAAAGGTGATGGGAGCAAATATCCGTCTCCCCAACAACTGCTACCTTCTGTGCCTGTTGGCAACCAATAAAAAGTGTAATATACACTGTTGGAGAAAGATCTCAGGAGTTCGGGTGAACAACAGTGTCTTAAATCAGCTTCTGTAGCCTGAAGAGCTGTCGTGCTTTCCATTGTCACATCCAAAGATAAGGGCCCCAGATACTCCTTTATATTCACCCCTTCCTCTTCCAGGGCCTGTTTTCATCCATGAGCCAAAAAGCAGACACACCTGCAAAATTACTGACAGAGCATTAGAACCAGCAACCGCCTGGGACTATCACGTCTGCTGTAAACCGGTTCTTAACACTTAATTTAAGACGCACGATTTTCTTTTGCAGTTACAAAGTGGCAAGATTTTTATATACCAGAGTTACCACGAACAGATGTTATCAATATATTAGGGATGATACACTTTCAACACCGATTTTTTTGATCAGGTTAACAAAAATTATATTAAAACTGTACTGATGCTACACACTTTCTTTCCTCAGACTTCAGATTTCACCAAGTTCTTTCAAGCTTTGTTTGAAAAAGATGCTTTTGATTTTTTACTTCTTTAATACTTAATGTTGGTTTATTATCATAATGCTTCTGGTGTCCTGTTCTTACCCAGTTAGAAGACTTCTATGCTCAGACATGAATTAAATTTATGAGACAATTAAGACATTTTGAATAACTCTTTCACAGTATTATAATCAATCTGCAACCTTGATTCCATTTTTTCCTTGCGTGTTTGTTATTATTTTTAAAAAAGTCTTTACATGTTTCTCCAGAGTAGGGGATTGTGTTAATGTGGTGTCATTGTACATGAGACATGTCAAAGCAGATGTCCTTTAGGAAAAGGCTGCATCATGACTTTGGATCGTGGCATAGGGATGTAATGCCATATGAGCCAGGAAAACGTCAGACACGTCATGCTATCGCTGGTTTATGCAGTTCTAATGTTTGTTTAATCCAGTGTCAACGACTACGGAAGGATACATTTAATTGGCATCCTAGAAAGACAATGTGCACATTTTAAGCAGGATGATTGCTGGGGAGCACATTCCCAGCAATACATATCAATTATTCTGGATAAGTGGCCCACCTAGTTTGTCTAGCTGACTTGCCTATTGCTGTCTGAAGTATCGCTTCTCCAGGGCTCTTCAGAGTCTGGTTTGCACACGCCTGCTGGTGAGCAAACAGGTAGCAACAGGGGAACTCCGTGTGTGTGTGTGCTGCTATGCATGCTTTACGTGCGCATTTCTACTTGCCAATGAGCATTTGGTGGCAGCTTTCCGTGGGAGGAGTTCCTATGGAAACAAAACGGATATTTGGTCTCTCCAGCTTGCTCATTCAGTTTGCATTAAGTTCAAGTGGTTTAAACTTAAACTATTAATAATGTCAGCCCCTATCTCTAAATCTACTCATAGTAGATTATAGGCGTGAAACATTATCATTGTAAATTCATATTGTCATTCTTACTTACAACCACTTCTTTCCTTGGTGCTTCGTTCTGCAAACTAATTAAGTCATATTTATTAATTTTTTACTTTTAGACATCATGATCAGTAACTTTGTAGAAAAATACATGTATCCAGGATTGCAGTCACCTATTAATTTCAGCAATCGCTGAATGGACATACTTATTTTTCTACTGTCACATAAATAAGTATGAAATGTGTCTCTGCTTTGTTAACTTGAGATATTCAGAATCTGAAGTCCTGATACAAAAACCAAAAAATTCTCCACCACTTATCAGTTAAACAGAGAGCGCTAGAAGCAAGATCTTTTGTTTTGTTTTGTTTTGTTTTGTTTTTGTGAAAAGAAGAGAATATCTGGAAAGTTATAATAATTAAGAAAGGTAGAGATAATGATTCTTCGGGCTGTATTGTATATGTATAGTATCTAATTTTATAGTTAGTTTTGAGATAGAATTTTTTAATATTAATGAAGTAATATTATTTGAAATAATTTGTTATACTGTAATAACCTAATACTTTGGTCCACAGATGATTCTGTTAAGTGCTTGCAGTACAGTACACATCACATGCTATTAATATGATACGTAGGAAGTGTTTTCCAAAGCCAGGATAAAAAGTTCATATAATGCTAGAAAAATAATTGTTACTTACTTTTTCCTTTCATTTACTTAAGCTTAACAAATTGAAGGAGTGTGTCAGGTTTGGTTTGTTTGGTTTTTTTTCCAAGAAGATTGAATGTGAATCTAGCATGCAGATGGCATGTAATTGCATTTCCTGCATTGTTACTATATGGGTTTCATTACTTTTTCACAGCAATGCACTGAGATTTAATCACCCAAGGCTAGCATTTGCTGGTAAGATGTGTGTATATAGCGGTCTTGCTCAATGGTTAGAAAGCTTACCCCTTGCCTCATGCGCTTCCTCGATTATTCCTGCACCATATGTTCTTTACAAATCCAAACAGAAGAATTATAAGCACTAAATTTACCTGGGAACAACAGAAGATTAAACTGAAGCATTTTAGGCAGTGGGAAAAAAACATGGTAATATTTATCTTGCCATGTCATCCCAGGCCATTTTTTTTGCCTCTCTGCTTTACCCAGTACAAGTAGTTATCAAACTGAGCTTGTGGAGTGCAAATTAGGGTTATCCTTTTATTGAGAACGTACTTGCTCGTTCTGACTACTGCTGAAACGAGCTATGAAATTTGCTTCATCTCCCCTGATGTTTACACAGGCGAGAAAGATTTTCCCACACTTGTGTGTATCTATGATTTAACTACAAATGACATTGTACCTCTCTAACATTAACCCCTTAATCTAGTACATTTCTACAAATAACCACCTGTAGTCAATTCTTTATTCATAAGCCTTATCTGTTGTTACAGTATATAATCTGTGAGAATGCCCTAATTTTTATCATTCTCTAAGCCTGTCATCATGGCTGAGACAAGGCTTATCCCTCTGAGCAGATGAGATTAGTCGATCATGTTGAAATCAGAAGAGGGATTATAATGCTTGTAATACACTGAGTCAAATTAAATGCATTTTGTTTGTACATCAGAAGATCTTGTTGCTAAGGCTTTGGTGTCTTCTGCTGACTGTATAAATTGCCAATAAAACATATGAAGTCTAGGCATGGGGATGAAAAGTCAAGCAAAAAGTAGAAACACGTCAAAAATATTTGTTTTGTTAATTCAGCCTGGTAAACTAGAGGCTTAACTGCTCTGGTATCACCATCATATTCTAAACAACAGGGTTTTTACCAAAGACAAACCCTGATCTAAATTGCATGTTATTCATTTTAATTTATCTTTGACCAACCCTAAGGGCATCTTTTCTTCTGAGTAACTTCTTGCCTCTGTATTTCTTCTTTTGTTCTTTTTCAGGAGCATTTCCATTGTCCTGACTGGTTTGTCACTATGCAGCATAAACACACATGCTAGTTATGGGTTGTGATCCATAAGGAAGGACACTGCCTAAATAAATTAATTAATTAATTAATTAATATATCAGAAACACAGCTATACAATTATGAATCAGCAGGTCAGGTAATTCTTTCTGCTACCCAAGCTGATGCTTCTGTCATACCACAGTGGTACAGCTGCAAGAGCTGTTCTTCGAGAAAGAATCCATAGCCCACTATTTTTATGTGGTTTCCTCTGGATAAACAATCAAAAGCTTGGTATGTATCTCAGGATTATATGAAACACGTGAATCACAAAACTGAGATGGAAATATCAAGTGAACAAGTTTACTCATTTTGTTTCAAGCACTTCCGGTTCCAAGTCCCATTCACAAATTTGAAAATGAAAAATATTATCAAAAATCATGATGAAAACTGAAGATAAGAATTAGTTGTGAAGTATGCATGCAGTAGGAATGTGTCTTCCCTTTTTTTCCTTGGGGTATAAGAACAGTCTATTATTTGGCTTCTAGGTAGAGACTAGAAGATGTGTTATCTAATTCAGTTCAGGTATACCCAATTCAGTAACGACAAATTACATCAAATGCCACGAGGAAATTTTAGTTGCACTTGCAGTAATTTATGACAGTAAATCTAAGTGTTTGCCATCAACTTGAGGAACTAATGTCTAAATTAAAGGAGTTGAGGCTTCTCCCAAGTTTAGAAATCCTTGCATTTTGGTAGGTTCTGGTGGAATGCAATCCCCCGCATGCCTGTTGTAAACAAAGGCTCTTAATTATCTGAATCTCTTGGAGCCTATAATACAATCCTTGTGGAGCTGTATTAAATATGTGAGAGCTATGAGATTTCTGCATAAAGTAGCTTATGGGCAGCTTGGACCACACAGGTTTGCTTTCATCTCCAAGCTATTTTCCATATGTGAGTTAGGCTGAGCTCTTGCCCTGCCACCAGCATAACACTTGAGTTGATGATCAAATTCATCCCTTCATGGTGCTTGTATTTTTTAATATTTTTTTTGATAACACAGAAGCAGTAACAATGCCTGCGCCTGTTCACATATTTTCCTTCCAGAAACTGTCCCTAAGGCCTTTCAAAAGCTAATGTGCCTTATATGTTCCTGCCAGCATGACACAGCAACAGCCAGCCTAAATAAAAAAGTGGACATTAACATTAGGCTACTATTCATTTTTTAAAGTTTTTGGTTATCTAGTCATTCTACTCTGAATCCCTGAGTAAGACTATTGCACCATATCATACCTCATCAGGATTATTCCTGTAATGGGACCTCGTTTTGTTATAGTTTGTCAGAAGTGCTATGTAATACCTCAGAATTAAGTCGTTATGAAAAAGTGTTTTTTACCAGCATTTCTGAGAGACAGGAGAGAAGGATAATGTGTAGCAAAAGTTGGAATGAATTACAGACTTCCCAAATTTTGCAGTGTTTCTTTAGATACTTTTCAAAATACTGTGTGTCCTTCAATAAGCCCTGACACTGAAAAAATGAAGCAAACATTTAACTTCATAAATAATGAATAAACTTGTAGATTTCACAGATTTCCTTTGTTTCAGCCTGAGAGGTTAGCCAGATATTGCAGATTTATTTCATTTTTCCAGCTGGAGGCAGAACTGTTGATGCTTCAGGTATCTGTTTTGCTGCAGTGGTGCTCCTCTACTAAGAACAGGCACAACAGGAATCATGCAGGAGGACTCAGTTCATAGTGTCGAGACTAACATCTGCTAGCCTTCCTCTTCCTCAGGTCTAGCCCTTCTTTGCCCAGTCCTGCACAGCTTTTTCACTGCTTCCATCTGCTTGTTCACTGCTGCTACTCTGTTCATACTCCTTAGTGGACTTCACTTTAGTCTTCTGGCTTTTGGCATTGTTCCTCCTCTCCTCTTTTTTTCCCCCTCCCCAGTCACCTCTAGGGCTTAAATTTAACCAAAATGAATGACATTTTTTTCATTCATCATATTAAGTGAGGTTTTATTCAATACTAGAATTGCTTACACTGCATTAAGTGAAGTAGATACAAAGACAGAAAGATGGGATTCAAAGTTTTGATTGTTGAAAATGGGAAGACTGCTAAACTCGTGCTGACAGGAAAAATATGATGTGCATTTCCTTCTGCCCTCCCTGCCCCACCAAATATATGCATCTCCTACCCTAAAAATTGTTTTTCATTGCCATCTGTATATATGTGCTGTGCTCTTTCAAAGACTGTAAAAAAGATTTCCATCATTAATCTGCAGAGCGTTTACCAGCTTTGACTCTTCATTCCTCCTTTTGGACGTTTATGCAATGAAAGGGTTGCTATAAATTGCATGATATAGGTCAATCTTAAAAGATGGATGAAAATAAATTTATATTAGTCCAGGCATTTATATGAATGTACAATGGCCTCTTTGGTTTCATTAGTTCTAATACAGAAATGCCAGGGGTATAAATCTTCACATTTCAGCACATGCATGGTTCATTACCTGAGGTCAAGATGATGATTTCCTCCGTAATGTTTAAGTATACAGTTAAGTACAGTTAAGTTTGTCACAGAAAAATATATTTAAATCATATGTAAGAGACAAGATACTGGACTATACCTCTGTGTGTGTGTGTATATATATGTACGTATATATATGTATATTTGCATATATATATACACACATATATACATACACACACACATATATATCACATGCTAATTCCTGCCACTTGATAATTTTGAGATCCTTCCCAATTCACTGCCCCATTACATACTTCAGACATGCCTGTAAAATATTTTGAAGAATCATGAAACTGTACTGCAGCATGCCAGAATTTGGCAAGGGTAAATTCTGTTTACTGACAGAAACAGGATGACACTGTGCTAAAAGTAAAGTACCAGGTGAGACTGGCTGGAGGATCACAAATGGTTAGAAAGCAGAGACAGTGAGGAAGTGACATTTCTACTGAACATTTTTCTGTAGGATCTGATTCTGAGAATACTGTGTTTGTTAGTCTTAGGGAGGGAGTGACATAGGAATGTCCAGTGGAATGACTAACGGTGAAAGCAGGTAAAACCAAATGCTTATAATTTGCTATGAAAAAAAAACAAACCAGGAAAAAAAATAAACAAAAGTACTTCTGGTAGTAAATTGCCCTAACAAACCTGTTGTCTTGGTTTCTTTTAAAATTTGGTGTCCTTGACCTAAACAACAAATAGTCCACATTAATGTTTTTGCCCGGATTCTCTCATGCCTTCAGCTCTTCTGACAGCTGCTGATTTCATTCACATCCATTTAAAAATGTCACTCAAGGAGGTATGCAGAATTGGCTGTTCTGCCCATCATACTCAGTGAACAGATGGCAAGCTCCCTGTCCTCCCCTTCCTGAGCTCTTTGAAGGCTTTGGCTGGGAGAGCAAGTTGCTCTCTCAACCCTCAGAGAAAATACTTTTGTGGGGGGCAAAATAGCTCAACTCCCTTTTCTGATGCATTGTAGCACAGCAGCATGCTGTGGGAATGGGACAGGACATAATGGGATGGGACGTGATGGGATGGGATGGAGTAGGATGGGGAGGGATGGGACAAATGTCTCGCATTCCTGACACAGAGCGCGTGCAGGGAGCCGTAAGCAGTGGCTTTGCTGTCGTGTGCTGTGAGGAGCTGGGGCACAGCAGTTTCTTCTCAGCTGGATGAAGCTGTGAGCCACAGGAAGGAAGGATGGACCTCTGGCAGATGAATTTTACCTGGTAATATCTGAAGTGCTTTATGTGGGAGAGCCAGATGCAATGTTAGAGTCCCACCCCTTCAAATGAGATGCTTTCTCTTACATGTGCAAACAAGAATATTGGTCTACATAAATAAAACTGAAGTACTCACTTGCAAGATCATTTTAAGCAGTTTTTTGTGGCAAGAAGATGAAGTCACAGAGGTCCAATTTAAGTTCAGTTTATGGTTTGCAAATCCACGATTTTGGGCAGTGTGAAAGTTGTATAATATTTAATTTTTCTACTTGACTCAGGATCATAGAGAAGTCTTTCTCATGAGACTGGTCTCATGTGTCTCATTTTAGGGGAAGTGTTTTCCTTGTTTTTGGAATTACGTTTTCAAGTGCTTTACTCCACAATGTACATACTGTGAATATGTGACCTTTCTAGCACTGGAGAAAAAACAGCTCATAATCCAGAGAAAGGATTTGGGTATTTTTAGTGAATGGCATAACATTGCTCTTCACTACACCATTTGCAGTGTTTTATTTTTACTGTTGACTGTAATGTGCAGTAGGTTTTAAAGGAATGTTCTTTATAGATAGCAAGGGAAAACTGAACTGGCCTTGCCTATCCAAACATGGCCACTAAAGGGATGTTTGCAAAGGGTTTCTGTAACTCCACAGAGTAACAACACCCATTCTCCTCTTCCTCAGCAGCCTCTCCATAAATAGTCTTTTAACTTTCCTGGGGAGGGAGGCACTAATAAAAAAAAAAAACTTAAAAAAATTAAAGCAGAGTTTACTATCTTCCAAAAGAAGTGCATCTTCTGGAGGAAAGGAACTGGAAATGAAAATAAATCAGTTTACAAATTGCACTTGGTCCAACATCACTCACTTCAACAGCCACAGCTATGCTAAAGTATCTGTCATTGTCATTTCTTTTAGCATGCATTCCTTTCAGTCCTGCTGTCAAGCCTCCAGTTTGCTGATGACATTTTCCCTTTCCAGTGATGGGCATTTTGAATATGCAGAAACAGCAGTAATAAAGTATAGTATGGATTTCAAGGGGATTAGTCCAAAGCAGCCATCAGTAATTTCTGATCTGACAGAGGTGATAATTGAGGTAAGCTGTATAACTTGAAGATTTCAGTTTGGTTAAAATCGCCCTATTAGCTGCTTAATAGTGTTATTAGTCAAATAAATTAGGCTAGGATCTTCCAAATAACCTTGGCACTGTGTATATTAAGTATGTTTAGTCCTGTGCAACATCCACTCTAACAGTGCATTACCAGCAGAGATGGCTGTCATATCTGAAAGTGCTTGCTTTTGGGCAACAAAGCATATTACAGATTTCAAATAACAGAGCATAAATCTGTTTTCAGATAAACAAATGACAACAAATCTGGTGGTAATTTATGGTACGAATGGTAGGGAATATCAGTGACTTTTTTTTGGATGTTTTCACTTAGAGCTGTAATGACACAGCCTCCTTTTAGCTTGCAATCTTGCCAAACTGCTCAATTCATGCTCTCCATATCAATATGTTTCTAATGCACAAAGCACTAAATCAGTGTTTTTCAAGTTTAGGAACATATTTTAGACATGGTCACTGACTACTTCAAAGTGCAACCATAAAAATGACCCTAGAGAAAGGCAGTGATTTTTCAGATGGTCCTAAGAGCTGATTATTCCTGCTGAAATCAGTGACAAAAATCTATTATTGTATGATCTCTCAGCAACACGTGCTTAGTATCTCACAAGAGACATGTTCAGTACTATTCAGTATCTGACCTGGTCTCTTAATGTTCTAAGGAAAATCCAACACTAAAAATGCATATACTTTATGATGAAATATGTTTTAAAAAAAAAACAAAAAAGCATCATTTAGGCTGTTTCCTCTTCCCTTAAAAAAGATCTTTCAAAATAATGGTAACTTGCGGAGGTGGTTAGGAACACAGGAGAAGGAAGATTTTAATGCAAAATATAAAAACAAAATAGAAAACCAAACACACTTGGTGGAAATGAATGTTCATTCCCAATGTTAGAAAGCATCTGAATGCGAGCTGTACAAAGAATAAACATGTGTGCTGCCTTCTTAAGTATACAAAAGGATTTGTTTACAGATAAAAGAAGAAAAATGATAGTTTACATCTTATTTTCATATTATGTAGCCCAGCAAAAAAATATATACAATATAAATAGTAAGGCTTTATTTGTATATTTGCATAACCCAGTGAGAATGGAACTATTTTTCTTCCAGCCTTTACTTAACGATGGCTACACAAGCACTATGAATTTAAAACTCTGTACTGTATGTAAAGTGAGGTGCGTGCTTTTACCGCTTGTCAAAACAATCCTGAAATCCCATTTTCCTTTAATAAAGTATAGTTTTGTCCTCCAGATGTATGCTTGAATAAGATGTCATAGTCTGTTTTTGTTCAGGATTGCACCCTGCTGATGTTCTTAGGCAGCAAGAAAATTACCTTATTGAAACATATTGCTGGTAGTGACTATAGTGCCAAATTTTGCATTGGTATTACACACATGACATATTCAGAGACCTTTGAGTAAGACCATGAATATCAAGTGATTGAAAAGATTATACAGGCTTTTTCTTCGGATATAAAAGGTTGTGGTTCTGGATGAGTGTCTTTCAGATCAATATAATTATGTCATAAAAACATGTAACAAAATAGTTACTTTGCAGCCTTTCACACTTGCCTGATTTCATACTAATTTTATTCTGAGTAGAATTGTTTTCCTTACATTAGTTGCACAGTTGTTATTTTAGAGGAGTGGGGGTTGGTTTTAAAATAGTTGCATAATTGTTGGCCCTCTGCTAGTATGTGAGCATCCAGATAGGTAATAGATGCTTTATAATGTTTGCTTTGCTAGAGAAAAGATACGTACACTTGAATTACAATCATGGAGTTACATAGCTGAATATATACACACAAACAATTTATATATAGGTGCACCCAAATTTTTACCTGCCTGTATGCACAATGGAATGAATATACTCTTTATGAATCACATATAAACATTTTAAGAGTGCATATGTTAGTACTAAAATGAGGTAGTGCAGAGGTCTAGTTCACTTTGGGTAAAAATCCCTGAATTTCTGGCTGTAGCAGGTGTTTGGAAGCTGCAAGCAGTGTGATAATATTAAAAATTCATGATATCTGGGTTAAAAGTGTTATTTGAATGTTGTATTTTTCCCTTAGACAAATTTAGTTATGCATGCGCTAGTTTTGTGACCCTACAGAGTGATAACTCACTGCCAAAAATCATCAGAGGCAACAATTTGGCTGGCCTGGTTGGCAAAACACTGCCAGTCTAGGAAGCAAAGTTATGATAGTAACTCCTGCTGGTCACTGGAGTGGCATCAGAGAGAGAAAGCTACGATTAGAGAAAAGGGAATCAGAAATTTTGGGGGAATTTAGAAAAAGTTGAAAATAAAACCGCTAAAACCACAGCTAGTTGCAGGTAACGGATAAAGTGCTGCCCAGAGTGGTTCCCATTAACGTTTCATGTGCTAGAGAGGCAAGTCAAGCTATCAGGAATGCCTGATTTTTCCACTAGCTTAATTTCTTTTAAAGGAGTTAAGCTCTTGACAAGCAATCCCTTCTAATACCGCAATGAAATTATTCCATAAAACACTCATCTAACCCCACCTTGTATTTACCAAGAGATGGGTGGGTGCCCATAATCCTACTTTGAGCTGCTCCAAAATTTGGAAAAGGGGTTTGAAACTGGATCCAGAATTTGCCAAAGGGCTCATCGTGGCTTTGAATCCCCTGGGTTAAGCACCTGCTAGAACTTGTCTTGATACCGAAACCCAACTGTAATCTCAGACATGTAATCTGGATCGGTGTCTGACAACTACTGGAGATGCTCCGGGTTGCTGTTTCCTAACAGCCTTCCAACAGGGGCAGGGCATGCAGAACATCAAGTATAAAGCCTTCATCTGTGCATAAATGGGATTTTATGAAATGATTTTCCATGATGTGTACAAACCTGACTCAATGCCCCAGGAAATCCTTTCTATAGCTTTGTACTAAGGCTGTAATGCCAGGAGAAAGGACGAGCTAGCCTTTGATTTTCTGTGAGAATTATAACACTGCCAACAATCTCTGTGGAATGGCTTTCTAGGATTACCCCTCTGAACAGTTACTTTTATTCACATTGCAGTCCTACAGTGTTTCAAAGTACTTGAAATTATACTGAATTTATGGAACAAGGAAACACCTCACCTCTTTGTTCATTCATCACATAACACAGATGTCCTCAACATACTTAGCAGACAAAAAAAGTTAAGATTAAGATGTAGGGTGGACTAGAGAGATTAAATGTAGTTTAATGTGTCCTTTTCCAAAAGTATGGAATTTTAGAGGTACAACTTTTCGTTTAGTGAAATACATTTTCATGATTTGTAGTATTTTACTTTAAAAATGCATAGCTTCGCTAAAGTACAATTTCTGTGCTGATCTTTGCCGTTTTATTGGACTACTTATTTACATCAAGTATCCTTTAGCTATCTCCTACATCTCCTTTGTATCTGAACTCTGAAAAGGAAAATTGTATACTAACATATGCAGTATGGGAAACAAACAAGATGAATTACAGACCTTTGTGCAGTTGCAGGGCTACGATCTTTTGGGAATCAAGGAGGTGTGGTGGGATGCCTTTCATAACTGGAGTGTTGCAATGGGGGTAATACAGGCTCTTTAGGAGGGACAGGGTGCGGGATGGGAAGATGAGGAGGGGGAGTCTCCCTTTACATGAGAGGGCAGCTGGAGGGCATGGAGCTCTGGAATTTATGGGTTAGGACTAAAGAGAGGACAGGTAAAGGCGACAGTATAGTGGGTGTCTGCTATAGGCCACCTGACCAGGAAGAAAGAGTGGATCAGTCTATCTATAGACAGATAAGACCAGCCTCATGTTCACAGGCCCTGGTCCTCATGGGGGACTTCCATCATGCTGATACCTGCTGAAGAGACAACACAGTAAGGCATAAGCAATCTGGGAAAGTCCTGGATTGTACTGATGATAACTTCCTCCTGCAAGCGATTAGAAGAGCCAATGGTGAGAGATGCTCTGCTGGACCTCTTACTCACCACAAAGGAGGGGCTCATCAGGGCTGTGAAGGCCAAAGGCAGCTTTGGCTGCAGTGACCATGAGATGGTGGAGTTCAGGATCCTGAGGGCAGGAAGGAGGGTAAAACGCAAGCTTACAACTCTGGACTCTAACAGAACAGACTTTGGTCTCTTCAAAAATCTCCTCGGAAGAGTCTCATGAGATAAGGCCCTGGAGGGAAAAGAGGCCCAAGAAAGGTGGTTACTATTCAAGGATCAGCTCCTCCAAGCTCAAGAGATTTCCATCCTAACAAATAGGAAGTCTGGCAAAAATGCCAGGAGGCCTGACTGCATGAACAACAAGCTCTTGGTATAACTCAAACACAAAAGGAAGCTACAAAAGGAAGACTAAGGAAAATGTGGGCCTATTGCTTGGGAGTCCTGGTGGACACCAAGTTGACCATGAGCCAGCAACATGCTCTTGCGGCATAGAAGGCTAATGGTATTCGGGTTTGTATTAGACAAATTATTACCAGAGGCTCAAGGCAGGTGATCTTTCCTCTCTGCTCAGCACTGGTGAGGCCACATCTGGAGTACTGTGTTCAGTTCTGGTCTCCTCAGTACAGGAGAGACATGGACATACTGGAGAGGGTACAATGAAGGGCCACAAAGGTGATTAAGGAACTGGAAAATATCTCTTACAAGGAAAGACTGAGAGGGCTGGAACTATTTAGCCTAGAGAAGAAAAGGCTCAGGGGAAAACTTGTTAATATATAAAAATACCTGGAGGGACAGTGCAAAGAGAATGGAGCCATGCTCTTTTTGGTGGTGCCAGGCTCTTTTCAGGACAAGAGGCAATGGGCATTAACTGAAACACGGGAGGTGCCATCTGAACATCAGGAAACACTTTTTTACTGTAAGGATGGCTGAGCACTAGCACAAGCTGCCCAGGGAGGTTGTGGAGACTGCAGCCTTGAAGATATTCAAAAGCCATCTGGACATGGTCCTGGGCAACTGACTCTAAGTGGCTCTGCTTGAGCTGGGGGGAAATTGGACAAGATGACCTCCAGAGATCCTTTCCAACCTTAACCCTTCTGCAATTCTGAGATTCTGTGAAAAAGCAAAAGAGCAAGCATGAAAATGGAGTGTCTGAAGAAATGCAACAGCAAAAAAGGAAAAGAAGCAGAACAATAGACGAAGCTTAGTCACAGCTAAGGCTAAACTCCATCCTTCAGCAATGACTATGTTAAGTTTGAATGAAAAGCAAAATGTCAAGGAGCCTGTCTACATCACACTGTGAAGCAGTGAGGGGCAAAATAGACTGACCATATGTCCTGCCTGTGTTCACGGGTGATAGAATGATGACTTTGGGACGCTTTAGAAAGAATTATCATCAAGATTGCCATTTAAATATTCCTCCAAGACTTCTGCTCAGAGGACAAATTCAAGGTGGACCACAAAAGCCACAAAGTGTGCAGTCTGACCACCTCTAAAAGAAAAAAACTCCAGACCTTTTCGAGGATTTCTCCATGTCCATCTTTAGAGTGAGCCTGCAGGTCAGCTGCATAAAACCCTGTCCTTGCTCAGTCCTGCTGACTATGAGCTTTCTTACTCAGAATCTGGCAGACAGGCACACTGCTTATTTCCTTATCCTGTTTCAGCTCAACGCAACCAGATATGGCTGGGGTGAGGGCATTTTGGGACTACTGTCACTTCCTTAGAAAGGCCTCTGATGGGAGCAGGAATGAAGGCGAGGATCAGTGTTCCAGAAGCAGTGATCTTCTCTTTCCTCTCATATGTTTTAACCTAAATCCATCTCTTCAGACTTGCAGAAGCAAGAATAGACTAGGTCTAACTTAAGAGTGTAAGGCCAAGGGAGACCATTAGACCTGATGGCCCAACCTTCTGCATAGTATAGGCCAGAATGTCCTCCCCCTCTCACACAGTAAATCTCTGTGCCAAACCAAGAACTCAAGATTACACTGAGATTTTTTGTACAGGAATGGCTTTTGCCTTAATGGTATTGTTTGCTTTAGAACTACTATTATAGACTAACTTAATGCAGAGTTAGTCTGATAATAAGGCTCAGTCATCTAGGTCATCTAGATTTAAGAAGGATTTTGACTACGTGTAGAAACCCTACAAGTTCCCAGATCGACTCATTCTTTGCATTCCATTTTATTCAGTTTGAGTTCCTGCCTTCATTATAACTGTCATTGCCCATACATTTTTACAGTAGTCATTTATATTTGATTATTCAGTGGATGGTATGGGGCAAAATATAGCATCTGTACGACCTGGACTGAGGAAATCATTGTGATGGCCTTTAACGGTGACGGCTTAAACGTCCTGCAGGTTGCACAGAGAAGCCTGAGTTTGCTTCATGTCCCTACATGCTGGGCCAGCCCTTTTATATCATTGTCATAAATTTTCTTTCCCCAACTGTCATTCCATGAAGCTGCTCAGAGAGGCACGTCTTTGCCATGCAATATTTGTGGCCAGCAAAAATTAATAATACCAGTAGGTTTCCCACTATTGTACTTCCTGCATTGTTACACGTTCACTACTTTACAAAGCATGACCTACCATGCTTCCCGCTTCTGCAGATGTGGAAATGACTCCTTTAAATGTCCTCCCCTTATAAAAGTGGATCACTTCACTGTATTTATTTCCCTTGTAAATATGTACCTCACTCTGCAATATCAACTCTTGTGCACTTATTATTTCATTATATTCATTTTATATAAATTTAAGATCCTCCTCACTTCCTCTGCAGCAAGGAGATCAATGCAGTACATGACAATTTTATTATATCAGTGTATTAATTTCCCTTATAAAAGTAAATCACTCTAGTAGATTCACTCCCCCACAAGAATGTACCCATAGATCACTGCATTACGTTAACACCCTGCATAAATAAAGACTGTATCATTTTGCTCACTTACTCTACAGGTAAATGTGAAAATATTCTACTTTACAATATATACGTATATGGTATTTTACTCTTAGTCACTTCATTGAGGGGCTAATACAGCTGTGGAATGTGCTTATTTCTTCACAGCAGAATAATGATTCCCTGGAGAGCTGCAGCTAGTTTTTGCAAGAGTTGGGACAATACGTGCATGTACGTATGCATCTCCTCTCCCTCTTTCCCTGCTTTTGCTGCCTTTCTCCTCTTTTTTTTTTTTTATTTTTTTACTTTTTTTCTCCTTAGCTTTCCCTTGCCAGTTGCCTCATTCTGTTTTCTTGTTTGATGTTGTTTATCTCACAGTTTTGCTGAGAATTTAAATGAGGGCTGAGAACGACCACAGAAGTGGGGATCTGGACCTGAAAAATACCTTTCCTGCCATCTCTGAGCTGGCCCCTCATTTTCATTTAAATTCCCTGTCCTGTTTGAGCAGGATCAGCAATGGCACTCGCTGAGGAGTCAGCCGTCCATTCTGTACTGTGCTTCACTGCGTGTGGGTCGCACCCTTCCCTTCCCTGCTACTCCTTCATGTCAGTGGATGTGTCTGGTCCTCCACGGCACACAACAAAAAGGGGAGCAGATGAGAGCGTATTACTCTACTTGAATCTTCTGTTTTCTTTCTACCTTTCTGCTCCTCCAAGCCTTCCTTAAGCTGAGTCCAGTACAAGTACACTCTTAAATACAGATTTCTGTTATATAGACCTGGATCTGTATTAATATACATCGATTAAATGTATGTAACATCCTTTTCCATAATCATAGAGCATCCTAATGTATGTGAGGACCTAAGGAGAGTTGCAAACTATCCGCTGATTTCAAGTCAGAATAAGGTGATATAAACCCTCTACTTCATTCTGGGAGCACCAAGGGAAAACAGCTATAAAAGGGTTAAAAATAAGCAACTAAAGAGAAGCATCAAAATCAAGCAACCAAACAAAAACTCCAGTCCTTACACATCTCTCAAGGGCTGCACACAGGCTGCCCAGGATTTTCTTTTATCCCGAGTTTACTACGTGCTCCCTTGTGTCTCCTTCCTGCTCCGTGAAAGGTCGTATGGCAGCATGATGCCATCTCTGCAGTCTCCCCCTTCTCCAAGTTTAGATCCAAAGATTTCAGCGTATTTCAGACACAAATTGCTCTAAATTTTCCGAGATCTGAGGAAATGTAATACTTGCATATCTTTATATTTTGGAAACTGTCAGGGAAAGGTCTGCTCTGTTGCAAATTCTTCCAGTGTTTACGGCACAAATACCGTAATCAGCTTTCACCAATTACAACATGAAAATTACAGTCATTCATACTGTATTTGGTTTAGTTTTGTTTGCAGTGTTGCAGTTTGATAGTGTGATATTTCTACACCTGAAATTCTGACAATCTTTTTGTTTGCTTTTTTTTTCTATTTTTTAGCCCTTAGCAATCCCTCACAGGTTGAGGTAAAATGTACAGGGTTAGCATTTTGATTCTCTTCAGACAAGTACCACAGAGTCTGAGGAAAAGGAATATACTCACAGGAAGACATTAGTCATATCAGTTAAACTTTTATAAACCTTTGCAGAAGTATGGAAAAAATTGCACTAAAACTGGGAAGGGCTTTTTTCTGATCTCTTTCTTTAAAAGCCTATATGCATACAGAATCAACAGGACACATGTGGAAAGCATTCGGGTCCCTTTATCCTTCTAACGAGGCGGTGGGCATGGTAGAGGGTCCTAAACAGCACTTGAAGCCTGCTACCTGCTCTGTTTCTGTAACTGTTTGCAACTGATTATTTTTTAAGTAGGCCCTTCTGTTGGTGGGTAGCCTCTGCCCTCCCCCTTCATGCTATGACAACACAAAATAAACAAACAAAACCCACCAAGAAATGTGGTCAGGAACAACACCTGGTTTTTTTATGTTTTTCTTAGCCGAGTGATCTGCCTTGTGCTGTATTTTCAAAGCAGCATTCTGCCTAGTTCATACAGACAACCAAGTTACCTGCTCAGCGCTGCGCTAGGTGAAGTAGCTGAGCTGTCCCTGAAAATGACACGAGAAAAGCACTCGTGTGCAAGGTGTGCAGAAGCGCCCCACAGGAGTTAGAGCCCCCCAGAGGCCACTGTACCCCTGACCTGGAGCCCCCCGTCCATGTGCAGTGTGAAAGGGGGCAAAGAGAGGAAGGCAGAAAAACGAAAAAGGAGGTCTGTGTGGCTTTGTCTGGAGAGGGAGTTAAAAACACAAACAGAAACCAACAACCTACAAAAGACAAACATTCTACTAAAAAACTACAAGGCAAGTTCAAGCATTGGGGCCCTCACAGTAGGAAACTGGTCACATGGGTAACATCATGAAATTTTACTGCAAAATATCCTTTTTTTTTCTTATTTGAAAAGACAAATTATTAGCATTTTTAAACAATTTCAATATGTTTAATGGCTGAAAGTTAAGCTCAAACTGTTCCGCTTACTGAATAAAGTGCTAGGTCTGTAAACAGGAATCTTAAGTTACCCCAAGAGTACACTCATTTTAAATTTTACTTGAAAGCGGGATGTACGTTTATTACAATTTCAAACAAAATGCTAATGCCATTAAACAAATGAGGTTTAGGCAAATTAACTGCATTTTAATATTCTGAAAGCCTATGATATAGGACATTGTGTTACGAAACATTGGCTAGAAGTATCAGTTGCAAGTGGGATTTTCATTGCTGTGAATCTCAGGAGAATATTTGTAATTAGTATCATTTGCCTAATACTTCAGGTTAATTAGAATATTTAATTGAATAGCTGTAATCTTCAGAGATGACTATATTATGATCAAATTAGTACCATCACAGCACACGCTGATCACTGCTGCAGCCTGCCTCACTTCTGCTAGCTATTCAGCCCTCTGGAGCGTTCAGCAACATAAGAAAAAATCTGTTTCTTACACTTTTGAATTTTAATGATCCATTTGAACTCTGCCATCAACATTTAATTATTCTAGAAAAAAAAAAGTCCCAACCATGGCTCCCATATGGCATGTTGGCAAATACACTTGCCCACATTGGAGTCTGCACCTCTCCAGCAGCTCTGTGAAGAGATTTAGCTTTTTTTTTTTGAATGCAAGAAGGCCTTTTTTAATAGTGTTTGCAAATACAGACCATATGAAGCTTCACAGAAAAGGTTACTAGGATACTATTGAAACACTATTAGGAACAGATGAATTGATTTTTAGAATGTTACAATGGATTTAATCCTGTAATGTCTACTACTGGACTTTTGTATTGTGTCCAAAAGGTTTGAAAGAGTCAGGTGCCTCTGTAACTAAACCTTGTTAGCTAGAAATGCAATTAATTCTGGGGGGAGAAGGGTAAAGGAGGAGAGGTAGAATGGATGGAGCGTGCATACTAAAGTCTTTGCAGCCAAATCACAGATGCCGAGTTCCTGACCTAACCAGTTGCTGTTGTTTCTTTTTCTATAAATACATATATTTAGCAGCTGCAGATATTCTAGGGGTTAAACATTCACCACTGTGGAAACACTAGGGCCGAAATCCTGTTATGCTAAACTAGCTGGATCTCCCCACCCAATTCCCCTCTCGTCGCATAAGGGTATCACAAAAAAAATGTCAAGAGAGTAAGCTGGGCATGCTACAAAGGACGTTGTTTACATAGAGGGATCCCAGGGCTCAGAAAAGCTTTCCTCTTTCTCCCCCTCTCCCCAAGCTGCTTCAGGATATGGAGCTTAAGAGGTCAGTTCTCTACAATTCGGTACACCAGTGATGTAAAAACTGATAATGGCTTTAAAATTCAGAATGCCCTTTTGAAACTGATGCTATGCTGCAAATTTGTGCACAATGAATCACTATCACCTTTGGGGAGGAAGAGGGAGAGAGATCAATTTTAAGTGAAATGCTCTAACCTGCTGCCTGCAAGTATGAAGAAGAGAAATATTCCCAGTTTTCCGCTTGACAGAAATATATTGTACTTTATGTTTCTTCAGTGTGGATGTACAGTGTGGTACATAAAGCTAAGACTTAAGGCTCAAGTCTCAAGCGTTTTTGTCCTGTAGAAGACAGTAAGCTAACAAAATCTTCGCAGTTCTTTGTGGGACCATCTCACCTGTTGACACACAAGTGCATAAAATAAGCTTACAAATGTTTCAGGGAGCGAAGATGTACAAAAGGCAGTATAAGTAAATCCTGCACAAAAAGTTTATCGCTTTCAGTAGGCAGGTGGGTAGAGAAAGTTAGACCAATCACTTCTATTAAAAACAAAATAGAAACAATTTTCAAGAATGCCTTTTGAAAACATTCCCCATTCTGGTAAGGAAAGCATCTTTGCCTTGAAATTTTGAATGGATTTTGTTTTACTACATTGTAGGCACCATATTTTATTCATGCACTTACAAATATTTACTTACGCACTTACAAATAGTCATTTATACATTGAAAAATTGTAAGAAATGCAAAAATGTTCCGTTTCATTATGAAAAACATGTACATTTGTCTCATCTCCTCTCAGAAAATTTGCCTGGTTTAAAGTTTGCTGTGAGGTATGAAAATCCTTGAAATATGATTAGTGCAGCATTCCATTAAAAATATGTTGCTCACCTTTGGTGTCTAATAGACATTTCATTTATACTCAGTAAAGACCAATTAGATATATAGAGGCAGTCCTGTCAAATCATTGCCATTAAAATGAAAATGACAAAAGCTACAAATCCTACGTTTAAAAGTGAATGTTAAGATTTTACTCACGTCTTTTATTTTTGATCTTTCAAAACTAAGCAGAAAAAGATGTTTAATTTTCAGAAAAGGAAAAGCTTACTGTCTGGTCTAAATTTATCTTCTCATAAATAATGACAATAATATTAGTCAGTATTAGACAATAATCTAATCTTCCTCAAAACTAAAATACATTTAAACAGGGCAAAGAAAGAAGTAATCCTAGGAAGAATGCATTATTATCTAAGCTTTTACTTTCATCCACCTCCCAAATGATGATTTAATATTCATTCTTAATATGCAGTTTAAAAAGCACCTTGAGAATTCACTTTAATGGATAGTGTACTGCATAATTGTGGGCTTTCTTGTAAGAAAGCTTGCAAAATTGCTGATTACAGAAAGAGATGAAGAGTGTTGTAAGTACCCAGACCTATATATTGTGCTGCCATGAAAACTGGTCTTAAAAATCTCCTCACAAAACCTGTTTTAATGTTCTGGGTCTAATGTTGTATTATCTTTTTTTTTCTCCTTTAAATATATATATCTTAAAATATATATTTACTTCTGCATTTTGCAAGCATCTGCTACCAGCAGCTATAAGCAATCAGTAATCTTGAATAGCAGCATTGTGATGTACTGTTTCCTTCATAGAGGTGCTCCCTGAACATGAAAAACTCCTTTAGAATTAAAAAATCTGCTCCACTAATTGTAGAACAAATTTTCAACAGCCCTCTTTGAGAATCCCAGCTCTAAGTATTCTCCCATCTATTAAACAGATGGCAGATAAGATTGTAAACATATTTGCTTCATATTGAATAGATAGTTTCTGGCATAATACTAATTAACAAATTAAATGACTGACTTTCTGCATCACATTAGAGTTAAAACCACTTTGTAAGTTTGTCTTTGGTAGTTATTTACTTTGACAATAGCGTGCAGTGAAAAACTGTTAAATGTTTTCTTAGCAACATTATGCATTGAGTAGTTTTCTTTTTTAAAACTCCATATTTTATTATAATTCATTTGACTTTCATTACAGTCACTCATTACAAAATGTATGTGCATTTAATCCATTTCCAAGGGCTGCATATTTTTCCAATCCCATTCTGTATCACAATGATAATGTCTTTGGTCTATGCAAGTATGCATGAAATTTAGGCATTGTCTTTACTCATTTTCTGATAGTTTAGCATGGACTGTTCTGAAAGGAGAAAAGCTAACAAAATGCTAACCGAGAAGGTTTCATTTTCCTTCCTTTAAAGAATTTGCATTGCGACTATCTGTTTTACTATAAGTACAAATAGGATCGTCTCTGTGATGATGGCGTGCTATGCTACGCTGTGAGATTAATTCATATCTTCTTTGTTCTCTTCATTAATTCACGTAGAGAGCTGGTCACACCAGAAATTCTAATTCCAAATTTTCTTTCCACTAGGCTGTCATCAAAGCAGAGAAAACAACTGGAATTCTCTGTTTTGTTTTGGAAATACTCACGTGAAGAAAAAAAGAGTTTACTTTCAAAACTAAACTTGTCATCTGTTCGTGAAAATATTTTCGTGGTCCAATTGTAAATATACACAAAATGGTTGCAGAACTCATAAAAGAATGGCAAATTTAAAACTTTCTTTTAGATTACTTTGCTGGTGTCTCTCTCTTCAAACAGAACAAACCAAATACCTGAAACAAAATACAATATTTTTAAACTTTGGAACTCACAATAAAATTTCTTCAAGAACACAGCTGAAAATGCTGAAACAGGTCAAATTCATTTAATTTCCTTTAGAGGTATAATAAAAGTAAACAGTTATATGAATAAGGTGATTAATTCATATATGTTACAGCTGATGCCCAGTGTTATTCAGTGATTAAAATATACCATAGAAGGCAAAGATGATAGACACTTCTTCCCCCTGCCCTCCCTCCCCTCTTCACAGCAGCCAGCAGTAGAAAAAAAAAGGATTTTTTTCAAATAACCAGAGCGTGTTAGTAGTGCTGTTGAAAAGCATTGATTCTTCAAATCCCAAACTTCTTGCAGGAATGGCTTGGTATCATTTAAAAAAAAAGAAAAAATAAACAAACAAATATATATATGTAAGTGTGAGAGGGCTTTGCAATTATTACTATTGTTTTCTTCTATCGTTTTTGAAAATATAAACAACTGATGTAAAATCAGTTAAAACATATCTGAAAATGGCCAAAATTAAAGTGAAATCTTTGAAAAATTATTGGAAAAAATACTCAGGTCAGTTATTATCAAAAGTTGTTTTTTTTTCATGACATATTTTTGATAATTCAACTTCTTATCCTGACTGGGTATGGCAAAACACTGAAATCTGAGCAAGTTTCACACACCAGAAAACTGCTTTCTCCGTCGCTGTGGTTATTATTTATATTAATTGCAATTATATTTCATATTTCATATTAATATTTCAATTATTTTACATTATATTTAGTAATCCATATGTTCTAAGTACATTGTGATGCATTTTGAGCTTTAGAGTTATCTTTGTTTTCTTCTGTATCATGCTAGGAAAAATGCAAAGCTGAAGTTTCTCGAAGAATGTAATAGTTTTAGCTAAACCTCTTCCAGTTATACCACTAACCTTGTTTTCAATGATCAGATATATGCTCCCAGGAATAACCACATCCCTAATTTTGCTACTTGTGGGCTTAAATTGTGTTGTGAATAATTCTACTTGACTTTCCTACTGGAAAAGAAATCAAGCATGTGCTAATTTCTCCTGTAGTTTAGGACTTAGTATTGCATTGGCTTATCCACCAAAATAATAGAGCTTTTCTGAAAAATTACGAAGCATTGAGGTTCAGCTCCCTTACATATTTCTTTCCCTGGATGAAATCAGGGAAGAATAATTTCATCTGCCTGCAGTACAAACTCATAGCCATTAGAATGTTTAATAATCGTGTGGTGTAGTCTTCCTGTAACAGTGACACTGCATACATAGTGTGTCACCGCTGCAGAGAGACCGTCTGAAATCCCAGAGGCATTTTACCTGTGTTAATACAGCTGGTTTTGCCTTTCTACCTTAAAGGTGGATGTAGTATTTACCTTTTTTCTACTGAAAGACACAGCCTTTCAGTAATGATGGAGAATGACTTTACAATGACATTTGGAAGTTGCCTCAGCACTGCTGGATGCATCTCATCCAGTCCTATGGATTTGTCCAGTTTACAGAGTAGTCCCAAACTTGGTCGTTACCTACTGCAGATAGTAGTTCTGTCTCTTGAACTCTGCCATTAGAGACATGGGAGGCATAAAAGCAGATGTACCATCCCAAGGCACAGAGGAATTCTCATTTTTTCCCATGTGACACATCACTTTAGTGACCCTCCACGTTCTTTAGTGGGCCCATGTTTTTCTTAGTCCCTGATGTACCTAAAGAAGCACATACCGTTTCCAGTCCCAACTCCAGCCAAGGTATGGCCATCCAAATTGCATTGCTGCAGGTGCACATGATGTTTCTGTATTCCTCCTGAGTAGCCTGTTCCTGCTTCTACCATCCATACACATCTGTTTGCATCTGAATTCAGTTAGGATCAGTGTTTCTGAATAAAAAATAGTACATAGCCTAGAAGAAGGAAAGAAAAAGAGAAAAAAAGGATTTTTTAAAGTAACTTAGGTCTTTTTGGTCTGGCTTCTGTAGTTTCCAAGTGCCAGCTTGGAGCCTTTGATAAGTCTTAGTTTGGTCAATGCAATTTGTACTGTCTCAGTCAAAGTAATTGTTTATTTGCACCTTTTAAGATAAGGTTAGTCAATGAGAAAAACTGAATTTAGTTTATTGTCAAATAGTTCTAAGACACAGAGTAGGAAGATCAGGTGGTAAAACTAGCACAGAACCGAAGCAGAAATTCTTACCTTGCATAGATTATGTGTTCCTATTTAGAATGAATTCAAGCTTCTAGATAGCCTATATAAGCCTGTATGAGTTTATAATACACAAAAGAAAAAAATATGATGTGTGGCTGAAGAAAAATGAAAGAGAAATTCCTGGTATGCATCAAAATACATCTCCTAACAGTCTGTTAGTTAAATTACTCCCACTTTTTGTTTTCTGTTTGCTTACGGTTAGTCTTTATGTTACCAGTTATGACTGGGGGTTTGTACAAAATCATGTGAAATTCAGGTGCTAGATTACAAACGTTGTGGAACATAGACTATCTTACATCAGATGGAAATTACTTGGATGTCTTGTGTCTGCCTTATTCCCAGTATGAATAACATTTGTCATACAAAAAAGATTAAAATGCTGAAGGCTCATGATTCAGGTTGCAAGACTGAGAACTCAGAGTATCCCTTGCCCACAAGATTTTATTCTTTTCAGTTGCTTGTATGTAGAGTTGCGTATTCTTCAACTGTGTGATCATGTACTGTTTTTTTCTACAAGACTTAGGATAAGCAATGTTCAAATAATGAGAAGATACTTAATACATACTTCCCTGCCCATATGCGATTCCCAAATATTACTGCATTTGGGTTGCCCCTGAAGACAAAATTACTTAGTACCTCTTTGAATTTTCTCATGGCAATGGTTTATGAATTGTTCTTTGAGATTCATTAACTTCTTGTGAAATACATGATTCTTTATTTGTTCCATTCTACATATAGATAGCTAATGCTCAATAAGATTAAGTTACAGTATGAGATTATGTACTGATTTTAGTGTCTTGATTTAAGATGTAGAGAACCTAAAAGTATCAGTTCTAGGGACAGATGTATTCGAGCCCCATTATTCACAGTTTCACGTTGTCCTCTGAAAAGAAGGAAAATACCTTTAACATCTCCTTAGAAAATGTATTTCAAGTGACTTGACTTGCATCATGTGGGAACTGTAGCAGCAGCAGAGTCTACTACTATATGGTAGTACTCAGTTTACTCATAAAAGCCAGTCATCTTATCTAGAAATAACGGAGGTGAGAAGACAGCCATCACATTCTCCTGATTCAGTAGGCCAAGTTCCAGAAGAAAAAGCAATTAACGACTGCACCAAGTTCTCACACATGCAAGGATGCTGAATTATAGTTGCAGAGACAGACATTAGTTCTTTTATGTCTTTGAAAAGAATACCTTGGAAACTTTGTAATATTTCAACCGGATGGTACGTTAAATTACAGTTTGAAACAAAAGCAAAACATTCTGTCTTGTGCTACTGCAACAAGACATTGGCCCTCAGCAGGACAGAAATTGTACATCAATTGCATCTAAGTTACAGGCATTAGTAAAAATTTCTCAGTAACAGATTATTTCTTTGGATTAGGACTAGAGCAGGATTGGTTTCTTGAGAACATTTACAGTGGCATGATGTGACTCAGAGAGCTTTCACTTTGTTTTCTTGTGGATTTGGAAATGAGATGTAGAGCGGAATTGTCTCACCTTTCCTTAAAGTGTGATCTTCAAGGATCTTTTGTCTCACCCTTCTGACCTGTCCTTTCCACACTTCTTGTATCTGTCAGTGGTTCCTCACCCTATTTTTTACTTGCATTTAGTCAATCTCAGGCTTTGTGCTCTTCATCCCCATGTAGTCTTCTTGCCCAAACAGCCCTCTTCTCATCCCTTCAAGTTATTCCATTCAGTTTATTATCCCATAACTGGCCTGCTCCTTCTTCTACTCATCTAGCAAGCTTCCAGACCACATCTCTGACCCATCATTCTTTTCTTGTTGGCTTCCTCCCTTATGCAAATGTCATCCTCTCCCTCAAATGTCTTATCCCAAACTCTACTCAGTACAAGCCAATTATCCCATTTATTGCTGGCATCAGATAAAGGTATCTAATTCTGAAGCCCACTGTCCTTACTTAGATGGCCCTTGCTTCTACCTGCCCCTAGCCTGAAACTCACAGCTTCACTTTGAAAACTTGCATGCACCTTCTATGCTGAAAACTAGAAAATGCAATGTTTGTGGTCAAGTTTATTATAAAAAGAGTACATGGGGTAATGTACTGTACACTGTACATTGATCAATCTCTTTGTATTAATGATGCCAATCTTACAAAGCACTTATAAATGTGCTTAAGTGTCAGCATACAAATAGACTCAGTAGAAGTAGCCAGCTAAGGTCAATGGTAAATAATATTTCTGTTCAGATATTCAGCTGTGAAATACTTAAATAGACCATTTAAAAAATGTTTTGTAATGTTAATCTAAACTCAACAGAATTTCCAGTCCATTATGCCAGTTTACAAGAAATTTATTTATCATGGAGTGCAAAGGACTTTTATATATATAATTTTTTTTTTTTCTGTCTGTGTACATGTGGTCCCAAAGAATAATTCAAGTTACTACTTCACTGAAAATCAGTTTCCAAAAAGAACAGCTTAAAAATGTTGCAAGTAAATAATATAAACATTTTGTAGATATGTATATTAAGTCCGGAAAAAAATAGACAGAGACCATGCAGATTCATTTCTGATGACTGAAGTGTGTTGTTTAAAACAAGTAAAACATATATTAAGGTTGTTCTGATACAACTGGACCTTGTTGAAATGTTGACCACCTGAAATGTTTTTTGGAGAGAAATTGTCCTGTGAGATTCACAATCCAAACTCTCCAGTCA